>JAMKCH010030278.1:0-29810 GCA_023653785.1 Ophioderma brevispina
AAATACCCCCAATTAACTCCTTAATTATGCAAATTAGGTAACCTAATTAGCATATATGCCACTCCCATAATCTAATCAGATGAAGGGCAATGGCAGTCCGATCCCACCCCACAAGTTTAACATCACCATAACCCTTAATGGGTCTCATGTTATCGCGTTCGCAAGCATTGTGTGGATGCCGCCGCCCGCCGCCGGCCAGCCTTGACGATAGCAAATTCTCCCTTCTGCTTTTCAAGCCAGGGGTATAACAAAAAGCAAGCTGAATAACCAGTCCATTTGGGACCAAACTATTTGTACTTAAACCAGGTCTACGTTAACAATAAAACGTGAACGTGTCCTAACTTTTTGTGCATACAGACCTTTGTCTGTCTCACAACTGTTCATTCGAACCTCTTTGTGAAATTGGGACTTTTTCCCTGACCTGCCTGATTGAATTTTACCCCAAAAAAAAGTGAAAATGCAGAGTCACTCCTAATAGAACGTACTGCAACTCGGTACTTAGTAGTATGAATTATCATTTTAAAGCCACTAGTATCAGCAATTTTTTTCAAAATATAAACAAATCACACCCCTCTTTTTCATCAACGGCAACAATTTGTGCTAATCCAAAACACATCAAAACAAACATCGAAAAATTAATCATCAAATCATATTTTTGTTACTGCATGGATAGGCAAACATAACCTCAAGTGGGTTGGCTTGAAATCTATAAAGACAAGGCAGTACTTTTTTAGATCTGATTCTGTCCTTTAATCTATATATCCGTAGTGCGTATCAAAATTCCGACTTGAGATCAAAAAACATTTCTTGGTGATAACGGAATAGTCCCAGATTTTAAAACATTGATATCTGCCCACGCTCATACAGTTTGACCTCAAAACCAACATTATTGATCTTTGTTTAATTTCTGTCTAGTGTAAACCAAATCAGCTGTTTATTAGAATCAGGAGATGTATCGCTGTATGTCTATATTGCAGGAGACGGGTGTGACAAATTTTCCCTCAAATCTTCATTTTTTCACTATTTGGTGGTATTAAAGCAGTTATAAGCAGTTTACATGAAGTATCCCCTGATTTAGAAGTTAAAACAAATGCATTCCACTTTTTTCAATTCTCTCTCTCTCGATTATCGTGCAAATCCCTTAGTGTCGTTTTTTCACAAATAGCCTAATGTGTTGATTCGTCATGTAGACTCGAACACCATGTCCGATCACTAATAATAGCCTCGTTCCCAGGGACCCCCGAATTTTACCGGAGGTGGTCAAAATTTGGTATCAGAAGAAAGCTACTATTTTTCTTTCTCATTTACCCCTGTGAAATCATGGTACAAATAATGATTTGTTTGGTTTTGATGAGCGAAAATATTACCCATTTTGGTCGACCAATATTAATGGGGAACGATTACGATAGCAGGTAAGTTCAAAACAAGGTTTTGTGCGGTTCCTTTTGCCTTGTTTTTTTCCAATCAAACCTCGAAAAAAACGTTCTTGGTAGGTGGTCTATTACCACTGTCCCGTAAATTTGATAAATTTGTCTCCTAACAATCTGCCCTTAATGTTCAGATGGACATAAAATCCACTTTTTTAGGTAAGTCATGGATGAGTAGCTCGTTCACATAGCATTGATCGTCGTCCTTACCTACCTACACCGACAACGCCTACGCACCTGGAGTTATTGTCCCTTGAAAGAGCCGGGGTGGGTGCGCATCGGATCCGATGCGGAATAAGCAAATCCGAATCAGTACAAAACAACACACAAGTTTATTGAAAATTTTTAAAAAAAAAAACACTTAAAATCCCATTTTAAACAGAGCAGTCGCCCCATTAGCTTGACATGTCTAGCCCCGGCGACGCCCGGGGTCTATGAGACTAATTGATAGATATCGCGGGGTTTTTTTCCGACGCAAAACCCTGTCGGGAAAAAAGTTTTAAATACTTCACTTACCGACCTACTATTGGTATATATATATCCGATTCCCTGGGTGTTTTATCATGGAATATATAATTATTAGGACAAAAATAAGCAATACTGAGGTATCATAAAAGTTTTCGTTTTCTACAATTTTTCGATGTAGAATTGTAATAAAGGCCCAAATTTTTAGTATACTTTAGTGCTTTCAATTTTCTTCTTTTGTCCAGTTATTGACGCCAAACATCCTTTTTTAAGTACATAAAACTGCACATCTTCCGTTTTTTAAATCAGAATCATGTTTGACATGTTGGTATGATGGATTTGTAAGTCAAGTGAGTAAATGCCATTAAAAAAATCATGGACCCCCTTAATATCTATACTTAATGTCTGACCTAGTACCGACCACAACCCAATATTGATTGTCTAGTCAGCAACCTCAGTCTATCGCCCGACGAAGCTTCAATTTTTCGGTCACTTTGGTGCTTTTTAGGGTCAACATTTCACACGTATTTAGCCGAGCTGTGCACAGTTTGTACTTTTTTAAATCTAACGAGCTAGTAGGGATGCAAGAACACAAGTTTTCATATATTTCGGTTACACAAAGGACTGTAAGGGGGGTATACCAAAATTCTTAACTTTGTGGCACAGTGTACCCCGGTGTTTGAATGATTCCGCTCTCGGGCTTAGGGAGAGGAGATAGTGGCTATCGTAGCGGAAAAGCCAGCAACCTCGGGCTAGGGGACGAGGTTTTTGGCTCGTGAAATCCCTTTAAATCGGGTCATCCATAGTACAGGTACCTTTACGGCTCGTTTTTTGACATTGGTGTCCAGCACGACGTAAGCCAATAATGCATGGAAAGCTGTAGCAATAAGCATAAAGCACGGTATAAGTGTATCGACTCATAGGACTTGTCGACGCAGTACGTGCTGGCGTCGGAGCAATTACATTAGAAAAATAACCCTAATGCCGCAGTATTTATCATGCACCTCTTTACGTGTGTTATTTATCTCCTGCATTCTGTTATCTTCTTCTGCGATGAAAAATATTTTGCCAGAATTTTTTGGGAGATATTCTGTCTTGGCAGTCTTGTCTTGAAATAATTCCAACGCCCCTAAAAAGGGGGCCAACACCGGACCGGTTGTGTGCGCAGAAAGCGGTAACTGGCGTAGGGAGGAGTACATAAGTGGATTACTGCTGGAGAAAGTAGTTGCTGATGGCTGTTTTGAACTTGGTTTTGTCTCTAGTAGTGTTATGTCTTCTGGTGTAGAATTCCATTCGGACTATTGTTCGAGGTATGAAGGCGAACTTGAAACAGTTTTTGTTGGTTGACAGGAATTAAGTTGTTTTACTAAGTTTCCTTTCGACCGTACGTAGGAGTGGCTGCACCTGGTATGGCCAGGTGGCCCGCGACGCTTGATGAAAGTCACAAGACTTGTTATTTTCCTTCTAACTTTTGAGTTCTTCCAATTTAATTTAATGCGTTTTTCATGGTGGTGACGCTGCTTGTACGTTATAAATCACCCTTTAACAATCTAGCTGCCCTGTTTTGTATTTTTTCGCAAGTTGGTTTAATCAAATTGTCGTATGTGGATCCCACACAGATAACAATATAATCCAGGATTCTAACAAGTGTTTTTATATAGGCCATATTTTTTTTTTATGTGAAGTGGGCATGATGATAGATTACGACGTAAAAAGCCTAGGGTTCTGTTTGCCTTTGATGAATCTTATCAACATGCGTATTCCGGTTAAAACTCGTATTGATATCTATGCCCAATATGGGTATATGATACTTTCTTGTAAATGGTATTATTTACTGTAATATAAATATAAAAGCGGGACTTTGCATGGGTAATGTGTATGACATAGCACTTTTGGGCAATGAAAGCCATCTAGCCACTTATTTGCCCACGTTGTTAAAGTATCCGATCTTCTGTAATCCTAGAAGCCTCCTCAGGTCCATAACTTTGGAATACAAAATAACATCTTCCCTCAAACATTGCGCACATGATTTTCAATGCCATCAGGGAGATCGTTAATAAACAACAAGGAGTCCAGGGTCCGTTTACTGTTCCCTGCGTAACTAGATTCAAACTTCCACCCTGGTGAGGTGTCACCTCAATATTACAACACCTGTTTACGTTGTGTTAGGAAACCTTCTATCCCTTTGTGGACCTTGCCGGGTCTGGGTGTTGAGGGTGTGTGTGTGTGTAGAGCGGATATTGGTTATTGGTGGGGATTCCTGTGGGTTGGGACCATAGGGGGAGGTCCGATACCCGGTGCGCAGAGTTTTAACAGCAATCAATCCTATGCGGGTGCACGTGTTGTCAAAGGCCATAATGAATCATATCAACCTTAGGTCGTTGATCGAACGCAGCGGCTAGGTTCATGTATGGTAGATATCAATTGGGTTTCACACGAGTGATTTTTCTTGAATCCCTGGTTGTGAGGGACTAAATCTATATGTGTGTCTACATGATTCATTATGTTTGAGTGGAGTATATGTCTATTATTTTACTACTGCATATTGGAGTAAGTTAACAGATCTTATTGCAAGCCCTGGTAGGCCCACCCTTTTAAAAATATGCGTTATTGTCGGGATTCGTGATACACGATTTGACTTATACTGTATGTTGTTAACTAGAAATTGAGGGTGATTCGTAAAATGTCAATGCCACAGATTGATAATACCGTCTGACATGCCCTGAATTTCAGTATGAACTCCGTTGTACTATTATGTATTGCATAATTCTGGGAACCCCAACGACCAAACACCGCTACGTATGTGACTTCCTACAGAAGTATCCCTACCACATATATACCCCGCAGGTTGGTTCGACTGTGCGGGGGTATTTCAATGCCCTTGACAACGGCAATATAGCGCGCTTTTAATGCAGGGCGCAGTAGGGCTTAGTCGTGCGTAATTACTCATGAACGCTTGTATCAAGCTCTCCGTGCGTACGCCGGTCCCAGAAGTAAAAGATACGATATAGGTCATCCCCCCTTTAACTCACTCAGCCAACAGACTGAGGCGATGCCATGTAGTCCCAATCTCCTCTCTGGGTCTCTTGTGACTACCATACTTTCTCACCACCGTCTTCATCGTGATGTCCCCATTCTCATTCTTTCCCCATCCTCACTCCCTCCCTCCCCCCCCTCCTCTTCTCTTTCTTTACTTTCACAAAAGTTTGTGTAATTGTTAGTCCATTTACTCCAACCCCAATTTTGATAAAAAGAAAAGCGTGGTAGTCCAAAGGGGGTCCATTAAATTTCCCTGATTTTATCTTGAGGAACACTCTACTATGTCTAGAGGTATCATAATAAGATTTGTCCAATGCTGGCAACATTATCTCCTTGATCAAATCTTAGACGCGTCGCTAAAATGTGTGCGTTGACCGCGTATTCACAGCTGCGCTTGACCTGGTAACATCGCCTGGTAATGTTCATATTTGCGCGATTGGCCAATTCAGCAGAGGTCAACTGTACTTTTTGTTGTGGCGTGCTACGCTCACCGGCGAAAACATCACTGTATCGACGTCAAGGGCGACACGTCTCAGATTTGATCCAGACATAATAAGACTGAAATCTGATGAAATTTTGGAGTGTCCAACTCTGACCCGCACCAACTCCTTCAACAAGTAAAGTGTAAATAAAGCAGAATAAAATCACTGAAAACAATTACCTCTCTTGCATTTTTCCATTCCTTAAACTGGATAAAAGCAGATAGTAATGATATGTGGCATCCTGCCTTTTTGGTCCACTCAGGTCCACGATCATATTATAGGGAAGAAAAAATTCCTTTTCCATCAGATTTTAGCTTAGCCGACAAAAATGTGTTTAAAATAGCTGTCCGTTAAGCTTTTCAACAAGGTTAATCGTTGGAAGGAGAGCAGGGCTTCGATTTATGAGGGAATTACGGGGGAAATAAAGGTTAAAACAATTTTTTTGAATTTTAAAGTGCTAAAAACATCGCTTTCATCAAGGTTTTTTTTGGCTCGCAAACGCACTAAAAGTGCGTCACTTTTTATCGTACTAAACCTGTATCGATTTAGCTATAAATCCGTTACTAGTAGAACACAAGGTTAAATGGTTGGAAGGAGGGCAGGGGGGCATCGCTTTTAGGAATTACGGGGTAAAACCGAAACGGTTGTGAAAGAAATGGCCGCCATTGCAAGAAATCATGGAACCAAACTTCCGAGAAAAAGTGACACTCATTGTTGAATTTTTTGTTAAGGATTTTCCATCGCGCTCTCTGATTGGATCAAAGTCTGAAAAACTCTACAAGGGAGTAGAAGCTACTATTGGAATAGCGGAGTGAACAAAGTTTTTTTTGTCGAGCGTAATGCCCGCCCGGTAATGCACTGCTTGAAGCCCTCTGTGGGCTCGCGGGTCAGGAATCGCAGTGGCAATAACGGGATAACCCGCTACATACGCATTTGATTGGACAACTTACTTTGCCCACCGTAGCCCAGAATGCATCAAAGGGTGAGTACAAGGCTCGGTACAGCCAATCCCGACAAGCTTCATGCGATTTCCATTGGAAGTGGACCAAAAAGCAGGTTAAACTACTTTTTTTAGCCAAATAACTGCATCCTGGATCCACAACACACTTAGGGGAGCTTTAAACCTTTATGCTAAAGATTAACCTTGATGCTCAACTATAAATCGTAATAACCCTATATATGATCGTAGACCCAAAAAGGACAGGATCGCCGATATGATAATCATGTAATGTTCGATTGATATACATCAGGGATAACATCATTTTTGTTGCATATGCTGCTTTGAAACGGATTGATAGGCTAGTGCAGCAGAATGGTTAACTGTCTAACCAATTCACATAACTTTTTGTGATACACATACACATCAGTGGATAATGATATGACCAATTTAAAATATGTCAATATGTGTAGTCACAATATGGCACAGTAGAGGCCTGCTCTTGCCAGTCAGGTTCGACACAGATACACACCGACATGACCGAAAAACTTCATTCTGATCATCTGTGTTGTCCTCTGAGAATAACATACCTCTCACTCTTAGAATTAGATTTCCTCTCGAAGAAAGTTATAGATACTTTCTAACTTGAGCTGACCTTTTGAGGTTTACGAGATGTGTTACAAAATGCTACGACTACAAAATAAAATTAAAATATTTCTGACTCTGACACGAAATCTGTTTACGATCCTGACGATAGCAACCAGCAAAACAACTTCTTTCATTATAGAGCTGGGCGATTTTCATACTCAAACTCTGGTCGCCAGGGTGGGTCGTATGACCATTTCTGTACCGGCACAACAGGCTGTGGCGGCCAAGAAATCGCAATTTTAGACGACCGTCGCGAAATCTCGACGAAAAATTCTGATTTTTTTGTAAAGTTGTCAAGTAATATTTTGGCCAAGGTATCTAAGAGCGTTTTGAGTGGCCAAATCGTGTACCACGCATTTCATACGGCAACAACCCCAAACTCGTTTCTAAACTCGTCTTTATATGGCCAAATTTCCATTCCCATTAAAATGTGGGGTACACGATTTGGCAGTCCTCTATGGTTGCTAATGACCAACATACGGAATAAATTACAAAGGCAGCTTTCAATGTGGCAATGTACTCTATCATTACACTTGAATGAGGCTTTGTCACCATTTTTGCTGGTACGGGGGTAACACTTAATGGGGGATGGGAGGTCATAACAAATAAACCCAGTATTTTGTGCTGATAAATACTTTTCCAAACAACCATGCTTTCTTCCATAGAAAAAATACAAATTTGATTGCAGATTGCGATTGGTATTAATTAATTGCGAAAAAGCCCAGCTTTTAAACAATCGGACGTTTTCTGAATGTTCTAAAAACGTTCCAAGTTGGTTCTTTTGGCGTTTCGTAAAAACTTTTTTGGACGTTTTTTTTTTTTGTGGAAGGTTTTGGACGTCCTAAAACGTTTTATTGGTACGTTTTTAATCAACGTTTTTAGAGTTTAAAACCATAAAAACTTTTTAAAAACGTTTCTAAACGTTTATGAGAACGTCCAAAACATTTTGATTAATTTGCTAATTAAACGCTAATATTAAGGGAAACAGTAATCGGTACTATATCGGAGCAGGGAATCTACATCAAGCATATTACATAGTTCATTTGAACAGACACAATTACTACTCACTTACCGTATTGGAATTGAACCTAGGACCCTTTGCGTGGAAGACCAAACACTTAACCCTCACAACAGCTCGACGACTCTAATATGAATGGGTAATTTCATTATATAGGCGGACTGTAAGCAGAAGATCGGTTGTAGCTTTTTTTTCAAAAGTGAGTGACCTATTAAGTAACCCTTTCATACCACTGAATTTAAGACCATCCTGTGCTGACAGAATTAAATTCCCGTTGAAAGTAATGCATGGCTTTAAATAAACAAAATAGACTATCATGAAACGTTTTGGTTGCGATTTGGTTTTTTTCTATATGTTGGTGTTTTTTGAGATTTTGCAACGTTATTAGGACATTTTATTACATTTGGTAGAGTCATTCAAGATAATCAAAACATATGTTACCACCCCAACCGTATATGTGCATGGGACGTTTTAAAAAAACGTTTTTAAAAGGTCTTATAGACGAAGATGTAATAGACGAATGAAACCTGCCAAAACGTTTTTTAAAAAAAACGTTTTTAACAAGGTCTATAATACGAAGACGTAATAGACGAATCCAGAACTTAGCAAAAACGATTTATAAACGTGTTTACAAGCTCTTATGAGAAGAAATCGACATGGACCAATCCAGACCTGCCCAAAACTTTTTAAAAACGTATTTATCAATCATGTGCTTATAGAGGACGAAGTTGGAAATAATTAATGAGACCTTGCCAAAACGTTTTTAAACGTTCTTTCAAGGTCTTATAAGAAGACGTAATAGACGAATCTAGACCCTAACCAAACGTTTTTGTGTTTCTGGGATATACGATCTTGTAAAAAAAAACGTTTTGTAAACGATTTTTGGACTCATAAGACTGTGCTTAATTTTGCGGCAAATGTGAGTCAAAACTTCGACGTTCTGTAAACGTTTTTTAACGTTTATTAAGACGAAGACGTAGCGGACCTAAATAAAAACGTTTGTAGCGGTGGTTAAGAACGAAGACGTACGGAACCTAAGTAAAAACGTTTTGTAACGTTTATTAAAGACGAAGACGTAGCGGCCCTAATAACACGTTTTGTGACGTTCTGAAAACGTTTTTTTGTTTGCCTGGGAGGGCCCTTGGTCCCCCCACACTGGTGCTCAAATAGAGTACTATAAATGTATTTTCCACATACATGATACTTTGACCTTTAGTAGCTATGGAACTTAGGTTACAACTCTACCGTAGAATACGTATCATAAGTAATTAATGTTTCTTTAACCATTTTTGTTTAGAATCATTATTTTGACATTTTTAACCAAATCACCGATATGATGGGTCCAGGCAATTCTCAGCAAACAATCTTCAGTGCTATCATCTGAAGATTATAGCGTGCACAAACTCAAATAGTGTAGGCTGTGTTATGTCAAAATACAGCCGTCGTTGGTTTTTTTTCTGTTAAAAGCAAAATTCCACTTTATTCTTCTTGTCTTTTGGGTGTAAACTTCATGAAAAATATCTTTTTTTTAGGGTGTCAAATCCAAGATTGGGGCGCCAAAATACACAAATTTCCATAATACTTGGTATTCTGAAGGCATATGAGGTCGAATTGACGACAAGACCCTATTTTCAATACAAGAGTTCAAAACACTAAATCAATATGGCACTCACATTAAACAAATAAACACTTACCGTGTACCCTGTTCCAAATGGCGTCCAAAATGCCCCAAAAAGCTATGTTATGAATAGAACGCTACATCACACTAATCAGCTGAATAGATTCAGATTCATGGTATATGTAAGCTTGTGGTATTAGGAACCCACATCTGACATATTTTTTGTTAGCAACCTTCAAATCCAAGAGGGCGTCCAATATGGCCGCCACAAGCGCTATTACCCTCGTCTACCGAGGGGGGTGGGTTCCACCCCCCCCTTCAGGTTTTTCTCCCCGCTTGCTAAAACCCCCCTTTTTTGGGTCCAAATTATTTAATGGTAATTGTCAATTGTCATGTTTCGCTCCTTTGTCCAAAACAAACATCCACCGGGGTATAGTAAGAGAGAGGGTGATCCCCAAAGTGATCGAATGGGTGGTAACCACCCTCCCCCCCTCCGAAGAGAATACCAACATGCCTAACACAACACAGAAACATCACCGACACTTGATGTTTGGTACCAATAGATAGCTATGGTCCCCCCTTTCTATTGATAACAAATGAGGACCACATGCCTAGCTTAACGTCCATACGTCATAAGTTGCATGTATGTCAGCAAACTGCCAATTTCCATAACACACACAGTGAAATTCAATTTTTTTTCGTCAAAGGTTAGGACAATCAGATTTTCATGCGGTGTTTGGACTCTATTGATTGGGGGGGAAATACGAGTTTTAATATAATGACCACAATCATTTTAGAGCTCTAATAGTTGTTTGAGTCCGCTAACATTCGAAATTCAACTTTTCCACCCTATATTCAGTATTTTCCGTACTTTCCGGCCCTCACATAACGTCATGGTGCGTCCATAATAGGGATGTTAGGACTATTTTGGTACCAATGGAATGAAGAAACTCTAATCTATCCTTTTGTACCAATTTACAGGAATCGGGTGTTCAGTCACGAAATCAAGGGGGGGGGTGTAAACCACCCCCCCTTCGCAATTTTTGTTACAAAAATGCTCAGGTAGACGAGGGTTAACCTAAAAACTTGGTAATTTAAGACAAAAATCCCTAAATTATTAAACTATGTCCGTACTTGATGACAGAAGAAACAATTCCAACTATTTTGATTTGCTAACATGCTTTGGAAGCCAAATGGGCGCCAAACCGAAGTATATGGATCATAGTAAATCTTAAAGGATTTTTCACATAGATTCCATGTCACATCCTATTTTTGTTACAAAATAACACTTCGATCATCCTTGGGGGGACCAAAGTAACTCATATTTACCATTTAATGTGTAAAAAACCTACTTCAAAATTAAGATGTCAGCTAATTGGCTGCTAATATAGCACTAGCAAACATTCATTAGCAAAAATGGCGAGTTTTCATACATTAAGTATACGCATTCGAAATATTTGAATATAAATACAAATGAAGCAACTATATACATACACTCTTTGACACAAGAAACTCATTCTACCATTTAAAGTTACGGATATTATAAAAAGCAAGATACAGCTAATATAAAACTTAATTTTTTTGTATACGAACACTGCAAATTCTGATAAAACGGAATACAACTCCAATATATATTGTATAGACGCAGATTATCCTTTTACCAATTTTGTTAAATGTACAATAATGCTTCATCTATAGACCATACTATTTAGTCATTGTGTTTTTCAATCATATTTACAACCCTAATGATAAAATGTTTTGTGGTCCATAAGTTTGTATTTAGTGCTATCATTAATTTTAATATAATTATATTTATATTTCGAATTTAACATTTCCTAATGCAAATAACATATAAAATATGGAGATATATGTGTAAATATATTGGAAATATCATCAGTTTTGGCTATTGACTGTTCACAAAAACTTAATGATAGAAAGATTTTTTGTGTCCAAAAGTTTATAGTTGGCTTCCATTTATATTATGTTAAGAAAAAATCCATGTTGGCTATAGAGTGACACTGGCCATATAAGTGACCATCTGGATTTATGCCGTTAATTAAAACTACTTCAATTGGGTTTCCTGTGTGTCCAAAAAGTATGTCCCTAGTTGCTCTATACTAATGTGTACAACATATCTTTAGGTATCTATGAAAAATTGCCACATTGGGTTGAAGGATGTTAACAATTAAATGGTAGATATGGTTTTCTCATGTTTAAAGTATGGTCTCGTTGCTTCATTTATTATTTTCATTAAATTTCCTTATGCGTAATACACATTGTATTGGTATTTTTGATTATGCTTGTACTCAGTCGTCATTTTGGCCACCATTTTGGATTTGAAGCATGTTAAACATTTATAAAAAAAATATATCTTAATCCCGTTAACGTCCTATAGGAAATACTTCCCACCTTGACGGTCACCGCAGGAAAGGGAGGTGGCGCAATTGGTCTTGTTAGATCTAGGAGCAAATTCACCCTAACACAAGGCAAAGGTCGCTCCGTGATTTTTGAAAGTGGTAAAATGCATTTTGGGAATTTAATGGATCTAGAGTTTGCTTTATTATATTTATTAGAATTCCATCATGCATACATATGTATATATGAAAATCGCCATTTAGGCTATTGGTAGGATTACAATGGCCATATTAGCCGCCATCTTCGATTTGAATTATGCTACCAAAGCAAAATAATGAGTTCCTTGTATTCAACAGTATACAGAGGTTTATTTTATGTGTTTTGATTACAATATTATAACATGAATCACATGGCTGTATGAAATATACCACTATTTAAGAGTTAGTTCTTACGGTTTCATTTGTATTTTCAATAAAAATACAAAAATTAAAAAACTGAAACATTTTTAAAAAAAAAAAAATTAATTTTTAAAAAAAATAAGCGCCCCACTTTTGGCTCTGATAGTACTACAATGTCATTAATGAAGCCGCCAGCTTGGGGGTGAAGGGTCTAAAACGAAAGGTTAATGACGATCTCATGTGTACTTGCTTCATTTATATTTTCATTATTCCTGATCATATTACATAATATGACGTAGGTTTTATTATGAAGAATCGCAGTTTGGGCATTGATATTAAGAGTGCTATACTCAATTTTCCATTTTCATTCTCTTGGATTTGAAAACATGAAACAAGCAAAATTGTAGTTTTTTTCAAGTTGGCCAATTTAATTTATTTTTAAAATTTTTATAAAACTTTAAAATTATGATTTTTTTGTATTCAAATTTCCTAATGTGTATAACATCGACGTAAATGGTGTTGGAACAATCACCAATTAAGCCTTGAAAGTGAACATAGTGATTATGTAGCCACCATATGTGGATTTGAAGTATGTTTATTATAACCATAGTGAGAAATGAGTTCCTTCGGTCCAAAGTATACATCTATGTGTTTTTTTTTAATTGTTCTCAAAATATGTTATTTTTCATTTCAACTTATTTCACCACGGAGGCCCAATAAAAAAGTTGTTCTTCCTACAGCTACATAATACATACATACATAAATACATACATACTACATACATACATACATACAATACATACAAATTTTGTATACCGCCATTCCATCAAATCACAGCGGTTTGTTGATGATACAAGGCGCATGAGATAGTGCAAACAAATATGAGCAAACAATACAAGAGCTACGACAATCCATCTTGAACCATATTGGCCGTGCGTTATCATCATTAACATATGTACAAAATCCATTATCTTAAGCTAAAATTAAAAGGAATACATACAAAGCAAGCAAATCTAATATGACAAACGAAAACAAAAGCCCAAAAACAATTAAAACAGCAATTTAACAAGACATAACCTTGGTTTTTCTTCTTGAATACATTCAAAGTGATGGACCACTGAATATTCTCATCAAGGTTGTTTGAATATATTGCACCTTCGATAGGAAAGACTACGTTGTTTGTAGTCTGTTTTAGGTAGAGGAATGACAACATTATATTTATGACATGGATCTATGTGAAAAAAACATACATAGTTTTACTATTATCAGTGCTTACGGTGGCCGCCATCTTGGATTCAAAGCGCGTTAGCAACACAGAAATGTTTGGAATTTATTTCTTCTGTCAGAGTAATGTAATGTTTCGGCCCCAAATGTTTAATAATTAACTTAGGTAGTTTGTCTTAAATTACCAGTTCTGTTAATAGCGCTTTTCGGCGGCCATATTGGCCGCCATCTTGGATTTGAAGTATGTTAACAAAAAGAAAATGTCAGATGTGGGTTCCTAGCACCACAAAATATACACCCATGAATTTGAATCCTATTCATCTAGATTAGTGTTAATGCAGCGTTTATATTCATAACATAGCTTTTTGGCGGCCATTTTGGACGCCATCTTAGATTTGATTAATGTGATTGCCATATTGATTGAATTTAGCTGTTTTGAACTCTTTGGTATCGAAAATATGGGTATTGTCGTCAATTTGGACCTCATACTGCGTTCAGAATACTAATTATAATGGAATTTATGTATTTTGGCGGCCATCTTGGATTTGACACCCTAAAAACGTTTTGAAAAAATTCCAAGATATTTTTTCCAACTTGTTACACCCAAAACACAATGAATCAAGAGGAATTTTGCTTTTAACAGAAAAAAACACGAAATTACATTATAGCCTACACTAAAACGAGAGCTGAGACCTTTACGTGATTTCTCAGACTTTTGTGAAGTTTTTCTGCCCGAAGGGGTAGTTTTGTTAATGTTTTCACACCAATATCTTCCCCGGTGTCTAAATTCCCTGTGCCTTGTACCATATGTACTTTACACACATGCTGGGGTTATGCAAGTCGCTTTCACCAATGCAAATGTTCACACATATGGTTCAAACTAGCAGTAATATGCCTGAACTGTTACACCTGCACCCCAAATTCTCTCACATTAAAACAGTCATATTTGCTTTACAAATACAAGGTTAAAATGTATCCACTTTTTGGTTGCTTGATGATTGATAATGAAGTACAATATCTAACTTGAGCTTGTGGCTTGTCACATTATTACTAAACATGAAAATGTGTTGTCAATATCTTTATGGGTAAAAGTGTTAAAATATTGTCTAGTATTATAAGTGGGGTGAAATTAGCCTAATTTGAAGTGCCAATGGTTGAAAACGGTTGTATATTAGTCGAGTTACATTGATGAGTATTTTAGTGAATTTTGTTTAAGAAAAAGTTTGTGACCATGGTGACTGACCCACCATTTTACATACCAAACACCTTTTCCTGTTGACATTTAACGAAAAGCAGATAACTGAACATCCTTCATGAGAATCGCCACCATAGTATTATTACACAAGTTGCACTCTTTATCTTGCGTATGAATTCAGTGCAAGTGGTTTTCTTTTTTCTCCCCAGCAATTTGTCTTATGGAAGTCTTGATGTTTTTGAGAACTAGCAACCAAGGTCCAAAACAAACTGTCTTGGACAAAACCCACATCTGATCTGGGTCAAATGCTGAGACATTTTGTTCGTTTTCGTGCATGAGATGTGTGTGTTTTGAGACCAGTGTTTAGATAGTGAGACCTGTGACTGGATGTTGAGACCTTTCTGTGTTTTTTTTTTTGGAAATCTTTGTTTGGTATCGAGACGTACCTCTGTGTGTTTTGAGACGTTTTATTTATTTATTGAGACCTTTTTTATTTTTATACTTTTTGGGACCTTTGTGTTTGAGATATTTTTCACATTTGACCCTTTGAGAGTGGTGCCCCCTCCCCAGATCAGTTCTGCACTGCATGGCTTGAGCAGACTTAAAGTAACAGGAGGAGATTTGTTTGAGGATATAAATTTCTCTCAAATTACACTTGATCGGTTGTAGACCACCTGCGAGGACGTTTCGAAGGTTTATTGGACAAATAAGCACAAATGAAAACCGCAAACCTTGTTTTGAACTGGCCTGATATCCTAATCGTCCCCATAGGAAACCATGTTTTTTTTTTTTTTTTTTTTTTTATAGAAAACCATGTATTGAATTTTTGTCGTGCACGACAGAAATTACTAAATTATAATCTCATTACATAAAGACGGCGTATTTGGCTTATTCACTTCACTTCTAATATGGTGAGCATTCCAAATATGCAAAAAACCTGGGTTCGAAAAAAATTGAGGGCGCTTCTCTCTGGAAATCTCCTCAAGTCTCTTTAAAGGAGTGGCCTTTTCACTTTCACGTTCAAAAATAGTTTTTCGCTTGATAAACTTAGTATAGATTAACATATTTTTTTATAGAAAATCATATTTTTTGTAGAGTTTTTTTCTATCAAGAGAAAAACATAGTTTACCTAGATAAACTTATAGTTTATCACAGAGAAAACTATATTTATCTATAGATAAACTTAGTTTATCAAGACAAAAACATTGTTTATCAAATATCAAAATTAAACTATCAGAAAAAATATGTTTTTCTCTATAGAAAAACAATATCTAGAAAAACTGGTTATCTAGAAATCTGTTTATCTATAGATAAACTAAGTTTATCAATAGAAAAACTAAGTTTTTCTACACAGAGAAAACGCTGTTTAAAAAGTTTAAACAAGTTGTTTACCGGGTGAACCACAGTGTTGTTCAGTTCACCCGGTAAACAACTTGTTTAAACTTTTAAACAACTGTTTAAACTTTTTAAACAGCGTTTTTTTTCTGTGTAGATAAACAGTTTTCTCTTGATAAACTATGTTTTTCTAAATAAACATAGTTTTTTTCTCTCTTGATAAACTACGTTTTTTTTCTAGATAAAGTATGTTTTTCTCTTAAATTAACATGTTCTTTAATAGCGCTTTTCGCCATATTGGCCGCCATCTTGGATTTGTGAAGTATGTTAACAAAAAGAACATGTCAGATTTGGGTTCCTAGCACCACAAAATAGCCCCATGAATGTGAATCCTAGTCATCTTGATTAGTGTTAATGCGCGGGTTTATTGTTTTTATATTCATTCTACAGTTTTTGGCGGCCATGTTTTAGACGCCATCTTAGATTTGATTAATGTGATTGCCATATTTGATTGAATTAGCTGTTTTGATAACTCTTTGGTATCGAAAATATGGGTCTTGTCGTCAATTGGGACCTCATACTGCGTTCAGAATACAATTATAATGGATTTATGTATTTTGCGGGGCGGCCATCTTGGATTTGACAACCTAAAAACGTCTTTTGAAAAAAATTCCCAAGATATTTTTCCAACGTGTTACCCCAAACACTAAGAATCAAGTGGAATTTGCTTTTAACAGAAAAAACCCACGAAATTACTTATACCTACACTAAAACGAGCAGCTGAGACCTTTACGGACGTGATTTCGCAGACTTTTGTGAAGTGTTTCTGCCGCGCAGGGTAGTTTTTTGTAATGTTTTCACACAAATCTTCCCCGGTGTCTAAATTCCCTGTGCTTGTACCATATGTACTTTACACACATGCTGGGTTATCAGAGTCGCTTTCAACCAAGCCTGTTCACACATATGGTTCAAACTGCCGTAATAAGCCTGAACGTTTACACCTGCAACCCAAATTCTTCTCACCTGAACAAACGTCCATATTTGCTTTAGGCAATACAAGGTTAAAATGTACCCCTTTTGGTTGCTTATATTGATAATTAGAAGTACAATATCTACTTGAGCTTGTGGCTTGTCACATTATTACTAAACATG
Source organism: Ophioderma brevispina (assembly GCA_023653785.1). Taxonomy (NCBI): domain Eukaryota; kingdom Metazoa; phylum Echinodermata; class Ophiuroidea; order Amphilepidida; family Ophiodermatidae; genus Ophioderma; species Ophioderma brevispina. The sequence goes on from JAMKCH010030278.1 coordinate 17,294, forward strand.
AAAATGTGTTGTCAATATCTTTATGGTAAAAGTGTTAAAATATTGTCTAGTGATAAGTGGGGTTAGAACTTAGCCTAATTTGAAGGGCAATGGGTGAAAAAGGTTGTATATTATCGAGTTACAGTGATAGTAGTTTAGTGGAATTTGTTTAAGAAAAAGTTTTATGACCATGGTGACTGACCCCCATTTTAACAATACCAAACACCGTTTCCTGTTGACATTTACCGAAAACAAATAACTGAACATCCTTCATGAGAATCGCCACCATAGTATTATCAACACAAGTTGCACTCTATATCGTGCGTATGATTCCAGTGTCAATGGGTTTCTTTTTCCCCACAATTTGTCTTGATGTTTTTGAGAACTAGCAACCAAGGCCAAACAAACCTGTCTTGACAAAACCCCATCTATCTGGGTCAAACTGCTGCTACAGTTTTGTTCGTTCGTGCATGAGATGTGTGTGTTTTTTGAGACCCGTGTTTCTATAGTGAGACTGTTGGACTGATGGTTGAGACCTTTTTTGTGTTTTTTTTTTTGGAAATCTTTGTTTGGTATCGAGACGTACCTCTGTGGGGTTTGAGACGTTTATTTATTTATTGATACTTTTTATTTTATACTTTTTGTGACCTTGTGTTTGAGATATTTTTCACATTTGACCCTTTGAGATGGTGCCCCCCCCCAGGATCAGTTCTGCACTGCATGGCTGGAGCAGCCTTAAAATTGACAGGAGAGCTTTGTTTGAGATATAAATTTCTCCTCAAATTACACCTTGGATCGGTTGTAGACCACCTACGAGGACGTTTCGAAGGTTTTATTGGGGCAACAAAAATACTCACAAATGAAAACCGCAAACCTTTTTTGAACTGGCCGGATATCTTAATCGTCCCAATAGAAAACCATGCATTGAAATTTTTGTCGTGCACTGACAGTAAATTATAAATTAATCATCTCATTACTAAAGACGTGTATTCGGCTTATTCACTTCACTCTATAGGGAGCTTATTCCAAATAGCCAACCTGGGTTCGCAAAAAATTGAGGGCGCTTCTCTCTGGAAATCTCCTCAAGTCTCTATAAGGAGTGGCCTTTTCACTTTCACGTTCCAAATGTTTTTTTTCGCTTGATAACCGTCGTATGATTAACATATTTTTTTTTTATACAAAATTGTTTTTTAATTTTGTATAGTTTTTTTCTAGCAAAGGAAAAACATAGTTTACCAGATAAACTAGTTTTTATCACAGAGAACAAATATATGTACTATAGATAAACTCGTTTATCAACAAAACAGTGTTTATCACATATCCAAATTAAACTATCAGAAACAATATGTTTTTTCTCAAAGAGAAAAAACGATATCTAAAAAACTGTTCCTCTAAGAATCTGTTATCTAGAATAAACTAAGTTTATCCAGAGAAAAACTAGTTTGTTTTCTACACAGAGAAACGCGGTTTTAAAAAGTTTAAACAAGTTGTTTACCGGTGAACCCAGTTGTTGATCCGTTCACCCGGTAAACCACTTGTTTAAACTTTTTAAACACACTGTTTAAACTTTTTACACAGCGTTTTTTTTTATCTGTGTAGGTAAACAGTTTTTCTCTTGATAAAGCTATGTTTTTTTCTAATAAACATAGTTTTTTTCTCCTTGATAAACTACGTTTTTTTTTCTAGATAAAGTATTTTTTTCTCTTGGATAATGATTTTTTTCTAATAAACTACGTTTTATCAGAGACAAACATAGTAATAGGAAAAACAACTAAAACTTTGCTTATCGAGCTGATAAACAAGGATTTCTCCATAAGAACAACTTACTTCGTACGTCGACTATACCAAGTATAACCTAGATCAAACAACAATTTATCGGGGTGTGGTTCAATCAGCTGGCCATTGGTTCCGGTCTCGGGCTGGCCATATACAGCAGAACTCGAATCAATGAAGAGTTTGTCGAGTCCCGCAAGTTGAACAAGTCTTGTATCTTGAAACTCGAATCGAGTCCTGAATCTTTAAAAATATCGAATGCTCCTTATGGGTAAAGTGCCAAGAGGATATTTCTTGAGGAACGAATGTCTTTCAAATTGCACTTGATCGTTTGTTGACCTATACCTAGAACGTTTCGAAAGTTTATTGGCCAAACAGTAGGCTACAACAAAAACATAAAACCTTATTTTGAAAACTTTCCTGCTAATCGTAAGTCCTAGAAACATTCCTTGAATTTCTGTCTGTCACGACAAAAATCTAAATCATCATCTCATTACATAAAGACAGGCGTATTCGGCTTATTCCACTTCAGGTTGTTACTAATAGACATTGGTAAGCACTCCATAGCCACACAAAAACAGGATTCGAAAAAATTGGGGCGCGTCTTTCTGGAAATCTCCTCAAATCATTATTAATAATGTCGAGTCCCCGATGTATCAAGGTTAGGTACTGCACCACTTTCATCAAATGACTACTGAATTGAGGTGGTTGTCTTATAAGGATGCTGATCCTTATCGCCCGTGCATTATAAGACATGTACACCATGTCCAATGTCCTTCTCACGTTTCGCTTTTTCCTCCCGGGATTGTCTAAGTAAGCGAGTTGTGAAAAGCGAGTGTTTGGTTTTGGCGAGTTGTGAGGCGAGTTGTAGGGCGAGTTTGTGAACGAGTTGTAGGGCGAGTTTGTGAGCAAGTTGTAATTGTTGTAGCTACCATATTTTTGACTAAGTAGCTATTTTAAGGGCGAGTTGTATGGCGAGTTGTATGGCGAGTTGTGTTAGCGAGTTGAGTAGCGAGTTTGTAATTATTGTAGCTAACATAATTGTTGTATGTAGCTAACAGGTGCTCCTCAAGACCATCATACTCTCTTGCTCCACCTGTTACATCTTCAATACCTGTTCACTCATATTACCTGGATGCCTTGGTGTACCAACTGTTCAGTGTCAAACTAAATTATATAGTGTGGACATCGGTCATAGTGGTCAACAACATTAACCATTATTTCTTTCCAAGTTTCATTGAACATGTTAGTGTTTCACAGCCCCCATTACCGGGTTCAAGAAGTGTCAATGGATTTATGAAGGGTTCTTGATTTGCAACTATAATTTTGCCAGCTAGGGTCAGAAAAGTGCGGTTTTTATGTCCACAGACATATTCTTGTGCACCACCGCTTGCAATGCGACGTTCCAGGAATGTCCATAAACTCTACACTTAAGCATCCAGTGCTTCCTTGTATTGGGTGTGTCTCTGATATAAAAAATAGAGCTAAGTACAATATAAATTCATCTTATAATCATTTAACTTCAGCATAGTTTAAATGAAAGGGACTTGCAATCCAAGGCATTTTAAAAAATATTGTTTTCATGCCTAAATAATTTATTAGCCAGACACTCAGGTACCTTCAAGTTGACCTATATAGAGATAATTAAAACTAATGAGTCCCAAGGTGCCCTAGAACTCTTGGAAATGGCTTAACTTGACCAGGTAAGGTCAGAAAGGTTTAGTCCGATATGCCAAAGACTCTACACAAATGATTTTTTGTGCATTTAATATTGTGACACTTTTTGGGGGAGCATGACAGCTACTTGTTATTTATTAAACCACTATCACTTTCCAATGTTTCCACTTTCATACAGCGGTGATGCACTAAGGTTTTCTTCCGGCAATTTATTAGTCCTACTACACCTAGTTAATAGTGAAGGTAAGGTATTATTTACCATGGTTATCACTTGGTCTTTTACCAAAGAAAAATGAACAAGTACTCATTCATCAAAATGGAAATTGGAATTGATCTTAGAAAAATTCCCATCTTTCTTAGAATTCATACACGTAAATTTTAGGTATACGCAATTATCATAATCACTAATTCCATCATGCTAATTAATAACCATAAATATTATATGTTCAAAGTTCAATTTGATAACACTCATTCTCATAGACAAACAACTCTGGTATGACCCCCCAGGTCCCATAGCCATATTATACAATAATATACAATAAAAATTTTGAACACATACCTGAAAGAGAGTATCAAGACATTTTGATCGGCTATCCCTGCTGTCCTATGTAACAGGGGCAGCGCCAGGTAAGTCTAAGGAAGGCTAACATACCGATTAACTCATATAGTTAAAAAAACCCTAATTTGATCAATTTATTGCTTAAAATTCTTGGGATTTTAAACTCGTGCGGGGGTTGCCCCACCACCCTCCTGCTGCCAACCGCTGGCTTTAATAACTGGGTGATGGACTGAATGGACTTCTAACAAATTCGTATTGGGGGTAATAGTCCATCAAACCCCTACCCATTAAATAGTGTATGAAACATTTATTTTCAATGCAACCATCCGATTCAGGTTAAAAGCCCCCTAATCAGCGATTCACAGTCAAACATCAAATATCATTTAAATTGGAATTTTGCAAGAATAAATTAAAAGTAGGATAATTCTGTAGAATTCCCATAAGGTACTTTGCAACACACTGACAAATTGTACAGAAAGGAAAAACAGATTGTCCCAAAGATAATGAATCTCCAATCAGTTAAATGGTTTTATGCTAATGTCCATATGGCAGTACGTTAGTATTAGTATAAATCGACAGTTTTACAATCTGGGTTTGTCCCCGTAAACAGGGGTGGCCAGATTTACCTCACACTCGTAGCAATCGCCTCTCCACTCCTTCCACTTTGCCTGATTCAATGCTTCCTTTCGTCTTTGGTTGTTTCCCCTCCTAGTCAGAAGGAATTGTGGGTACAGGGTGGACATGGAGTATCATAATTTTTTTCTATGGATCGATTCTGTCAATGATGACCTAAGCTAATATTTCTGGTAAAGGTGTCGCAAAATTTCGCGGTGCAGTGGGCATTTTTCTAGAAACCAATATGGCCGCGATCACTCTCTCGAAAATTCAGTCAAATGGCAATTTTTTATGCACTAGATCAGGTTTTAAAGCACGAGGATCTTTTGGACATTTAATGACGTATTTGATCACAACAGTACCATCAAATCCAATTGGCCACCCTTAAACCCATATGCCCTGAAATCATTCAAGTGACCATAACCATCAAGATTTTGCGCTTATCCCAGCATGACTCATATCTGACCTTTCCAGTTGGGTCACAGCTTACCAATCAAGATGGAAGCCATATGGCTGCCTTTTAAGGATCTTTAAAACCTACAACTTGTCATATATTCATAATTACTGGCCGTCCTTTTGAATTTAAGTAGGTTGTGCAAAACAAACCCCATACAAGTCTTATGGCTCAAAGACATACAATCTCATACTCTAATTTAAACTTTAAATAATCATTTTGGGTGTTTCTAAAAACAATACAGATTTATCATATTTATAGTTTTAAGAAGGTAAAAGTCAGCCACATTGGCCCCCATCTTAACATTTTTGCATGTTAAAGAACCAGAAATTCCAGTCATAAAGAATGTCAAATGGTTAAATACTTATCCCATACCTAAATTTACACCTTAAATAATAATTAGTTAATGTCAACACATATAAGGTAGGTTTTACTATTTTTACAGGCGGCTGTATGGCTGCCATCTTAAATTTTGAAAATGTCATTACAGAGAAATGCCAATAGGTCAACTTCTAGGATGCAAATACGTGTACCTCATAAGTGTCAAGCATCAACGGTGCATATAGCATGGAATCAAGCCTCTAAACTGCAAAATGTGCAGAACACTTGATGTGGTCCGGATTCATTGGAAATGCAATCTAGAGGTGTTAACGTAACACTTGCAGAGTGTAATCAATTGTAACAGATTTTTGAACGCCTGCAGAACATATTTTAGATGTTCATCATGTATTCAAGTAGCGTAAATAGGTATAATGGAGGATTCAAGATCATTTTAAATAGATTCCGAGAGCATATTTGACTTTTTTGAGCAGCCATATTGGATTTTTGTGGCATGTAATGATACAATACTTACGAAAACTTTTGCCTCGTGCTTAAAACACCGGAGTACCGAGAAAAATATGTCTCTATCGGAAATCCTTTACGGGATTTTTCGTGATTTTGGACATGGAGCAGGCCATATTGCTTTCCAAAAATGCCACTGTAACACATTTTGCACACCCTCCAAAATTATTGGCTTAGGTCCTAAGAATAAAATCTATCAATAAAACAGTCTGTACTCCATTTCCATCATTCCGGCTGTGTGCCTAAACCTTCCACTGACTCCTCTCAAACCAGCCCCCCTCAAATCAAAAGCCATTCTTAAACATCTGTCATCCTTCCCAGCACGTGCCCATACCAACGTTCACTATTCGCCTTCGCCAACCTGGTCCAAACACTTCTTCCAAACCAACACGGCATCAAGTCCTCAGTCTTCATCCTATCCATCAACTTCACACCACACATCTCATTATTCTCTCTGTCCTCAAATCCCCATCCTCATTTTCACTCAGACACTGTCTTTGCTCCCATACAGCATCACTGATCTCACACAACTCTTAACATACACAAACCATTCCCAGGACCGTACACAGGATGGTTATTTTTTGGGGTATGGTACTTTGAAAAAAGTAGACCGCTTTTGTAAAAGTGGGCCTAACCCCATAAAATGGTGCTTTTTTGAACCTCTTCATTGTTAAAATAGTGGACTTTTTTGTCAAATTTTGTGGAATTTGTGTGGTGTGTGTGTGCAAACCGCCCTCCACCTGCATATGGGTCCTGACCAGGTCCTTTCATCTTCAAATCTTCATAACCCACCCATACCTTACGCAAGCTTTCACCAGCCTGCCTCGCATCCTCCAACACCCCACACCCGTGCCCCAGGTATGTGATTCCACCCATCACAACATTTCCACTTGTTCCACCATCCCTCTAGCTCTTTTCTCACATCTTCCCACACAAAATCTGTACAAACTTAGGTCACTCTCTTCATTTTGTGCTTCTCCCAAATATTCCATTTCCCACATTTCTCACACCAGAACAAATTCGCTTGGATTATCCTTTACCACCATGCCACAATGGGGCTTATACCTTACTCACTATCACCTCCTCTCAACCCCACTCACCAACACTTTGTTAGGGCCATTTTATGAGCGTCCCGTATCATATATACACGTGGACCGGATAAGCCTACTCAGTTGAATAAATCCTTTACACACCACAAGCTTACATGATTACCAATGACTTGTGGAATAATGCTAGAGAACCAACACTTTTATCCTTCCAAAGGTTTTACCTCACACCATTACTCTCAAAGCCTTCTTCCATTTCCAAAACTTAATTCTCCCTCAATCCGGCCTCCGTTGTCTCACACATTAAAACAACGTCATCAGCATACAACCTCTCGCTCATCAACTTCTTTTGCACTCTCTGAGACCACAACTCAATCACAATTTAATATCAACAGCAAAAGTACAGAACCCTTGATGCTCCCTCAAACTTCACCTCAAACTCAGATCCCACTCACCTCCGAAGGTCCCAGAACCTTTTCATTTTTTAATTTCTCTGATTGCCATTTTGCCTTCCAACCACTTCCTCCTGACTGAAACCTCTACTGGTCCTTCCAGCACTACAATCACCCTCTACACCTTCTTGATCCCACCCTTCTGCTTCTGCTCATTCATGATTCTCCCATATGCTCTTTCCCGACTCTACCTCTCTCTCTCGCACTGAAATTCACTTTCCAATCACATTTTCTTCTCTCATCATCTTCCCCTTCGACATCTCTTTCATCCTATTTCCATTGCCTTCACTATCTTATACACCTTGTTTGGATTCTCTCTCAACCCACTCAGCCCCTTCTCTGCCTTCGCAACCACTTTCCTTTGCTCGCTTCTTCACACCTCTTATCATCTGCTTTATTCTCTTCCGTACCAATTGTTTTTTTTTTTTTTTTCTTATTTCCTTATACGTATCCTTCTTCTTTCTCACTATTACTTCCTTTCTCTCTCCATTCCAAACCACCCTGTAAATCTCTCCTGCAAACCTCTACCTTTCTTTTTCCACACCACTCATTCTATGCCTGTAACACCCCTTCTTTGAACATCCCCAGAAATCCCGACACAGCGTCCCCCCACATACATGACAGCTCCCCATCCTCTCGTCTCAAAATTCTTTGTCTCTTCTTTCAGCTTCCTACTTTCCTCCTCTCCAGTGCTACTTCCTCACCACCTTTTTCACCTTCCTTCTTGTCCCCCATCCAAAACTACCAACATGTGTTGCAATTCCCCTGGACTCACCATAACTGCTTCTTCATAATGTTCGCTTCCCCTTGCTCCACTAACACAAAACCAGGGCCTGTTCCTTGCCCTGAACTAAAAGTCACTTTCCTTTTGTCCTCTGTCCTGAACCATGTATTAACGAAAATAACTAAAGTATTTGATTCTGTCCTTATTTCGGTTGCTTTCAGTTTTTATGATTGAAGGTATAGTTTTGGAGGGGCCTATGTAAAATTTGGTTGAAGTTCATGTAATTGTTGACAACCACTTAAACGTATCTACTGGGTCGGACTATTCAGAAAAACATGTTGCCCATTTTTTCGTGTGACCTTTAGTGACCTTGACACAGGTCAAAGGTCCAAATGATCATACATCGTCCAAAGTATATTGACCTTGGTACCACAATGTGGCAAATTTCACAGGAACATTTATATGAGATTGATTTGTTCTGTGGACCTGTCGTTTCTGTTTTATATGCAAAGACCCTAATTAGAGGGGCCATAAGATGCATCAAATTGCCTTTATGCAGATCCCAGTCCTGTCCAGAGCAAGAGTTAGGCCTCAGTTTTTTGCACAACAAACAGTCGGTCTATAAAAACACTCTTACTTGAATGTAGAATAACCCCTAACAATCCCCATTATTAATCTTTTTTTCTCATTTAGTGTGTTTTATTAATACCCATGGGTAGTAAAGTAAACCAAGAATGGTAAGAATCGTCTTATTAACCGTGAAATACCACGATTTCGCACTTCAGCGACAAAAGTATGTGTACTAGGTATCTGCGTTCTCCAGTCACATGTATAGTTATTTAAATGGGCATTTCGTGATCAACAACCTCGTCCCCCGACTTACCTGAAAAGTTTAGATTTTTATTCATCTTAACCGTAGCCTAGTAAGCACATGTGTACCAAATATTACGTGAAAAATTTCGGTCTATTTGTATAAGAAATTCGCGGATTTTGTAATTTCTGTCGTAAATGGACAGAAATTACAGGCACTGGCCTAATGTTACCGTGGGGAAACAAGAATTGCTCATAACAACAAACGCAAGATCGGATCACCCAATTTTGTGAATAAGCTTTTCTCAAGGAATATCTAAGCGAAACCATGAATAAACTGAAGGTGCTGGAATCACGAAATGCCCTTTAATATTCTTCATTCCAGAACCCTGAACTTCTTTTCTAAGCAAGATCAAGTATAGAGTCACCCTATAACCCCTGTGGGGGGGGGGTGTCTCACGTTTGGTTTGGGAGGGAGCTGACTCCGACAGTCTGGAAGTAGGACCCAAGGTAAAAAAACGGACCTGTAGCTATACCAGAATGCAATATTTTTGGGCCAAATTTAACCCAAATTTTCCCCTTTTCCTACAATGGGTTTACATGTGAGCCAATTTGGACATTTTGACCTTCAGATGATGAAAAGACGACTAATTATCTAACAATTTGAGAAGCATTTTGAAACGAACCACTGGCCTACAAAATTGGCATGAAAAAGGGTCATAGAATAGTACGCGAAGGCTAAAAAAAAAATCCCCATAACCTGTTTTCATTATTTTTTGTTTTTTTTTTTTCCTGGTTACTTAGTGTATAGAGTGTATGCAATAAACCAGTCAAGATAATATAACCACTTTTGCATGCCATACTGGAGGACAAGCATCCACTTGCAGAGGTATGGTCCCTTGATCTATTCACAATTATCATGTGTTATAACGGTTCATCACCCCATATCATTACACTATCCTGGGAAATCCTGTGACAGACCTTTTGGAGAAACCTGTTAAGATTGATGGGTTCAATCATTTACGTTGTATTGCTACGCTCTCCGGTATAACTATATGCTAGAAATTTTCATGTATTTTGTGTCTAGAATTGTGCCCTTTTGCATTTTAGCTGGAGAAGAGCCATTTGAAGAACAGAAAGTTTTTTGATGCCAAAAGACCAAGACGGGAACCATTTTAAAAACTCTGTGCAGTAGACAGAGTTCAAAAGTGATGAATCTACTTTGTACGAACCAATTCAAAATCATACACTAACGCCTTTGTTGAAGTTGTTGTTCATGATGTGGGCACTTGGCTGATTCTCATGAGATCAGCAGCAGGTCGGCGTCACACCCCACCAAGAAGCACACAGGCCTCACACAAATCCCACATAAGGTGCAAAAGGTCGAAGTTTTGTTGATTTTGTCCCTAATGGTCCAAGTGTAGAGAAATTTGACAAGAAAGTCCACATTTTAGTGATGAGATGCTTAAAAAGGACCATTTTAGGGGGTTTATATTTCTCTGCTTTTCTTTATTACCAAAAAGTTACATTTTCAAAGTCCCGCGCCCCCTAAACAAGGAGTTTCAAAAAGTACCGCATAAACAAGTACAAGTATTTTTATAGGTCTAACAGCCCCCCTCACAGTATGGTAAGTGTAAAATCCTACCCTTAATAAGTATTGGCAATGATTGCCCTAACAGTAGAATTTTTTTCTTTGTATACTGATAGCTCTTTACAACAGAATGAGCGAATACATCACTCGGAAATGCCTAATGTACGTTCAAGTGTGAAAAGTACACCTTTTTTTCTCAGATTTCAGTGATTTTTCCTACCCTTTTTTTTCACGTTACGTATGTATCGTGCACAATCTTGAAAATACCCCTTTTACGTGTTTCCTTGGTCGCGCGCATGTATATCCCCCTTACTAATCAATGACCTATGCCCGCCTGCTCTGGAGGAAAGAATATTAAACATCAAACATATGAACTGAGGACTGAAAGATAACCAGGGCGTATTTAGAGGGGGCGCACCCGGCGCGCGCCCCTCTATTTTTTGCAAAGTAAGGACAGGGCGCCGCATGGGGGTCTGTGCGCCTATGCACTAAGGCAAGTGATACATACAGAAATAACAAAAACCTGGTGCGTGTGCTGTACGCACGGTGGGGCGCCCTGTAGGTCTCTGAGAATGACGGTACAAGGGTGTCGGGCGCCGTGTAGCTTTGTGTGGGCGCCCAACAAACGCGGTACAGGGATTGTCAAAATGAAAAATTGAATGGGTCGACCGGCAGTTGATAGAACGGATAAAAAAATCGAATAAATTTATTCGTCATTTTCTGCACTGGTGGCTGCCATCTTTGCAGCAGACAGGAAATTTGGAGCATTAAATATGGTTCGATGTCACATCTAGGGAGGTGGGAGGTTAAGAGTATTGTTTGGCACCGTTTATCGTTGTATATTATATTGGCGAATTGGGAGATTTTTGTACGTTAAAGTGGGGGTAGTATATTAAGGAGCGGGCCAAATATGGGGAGTTACTCATTATTGGCAGAGGTAGATATGGCCAGTTTGGGATGGGGGCGACTTAATGTGATTGGAAGTGGGGATGGTTTGAAAACCCTACAAAATTGAAGGCCTTTTTTTTGTAAGAGTTTTAAATGTGGTTGAGTATTCCAGAGTATTTGGAAAGAGTTGTTTTTGTAAACATTCTGGTTTGGTGTGTTAATACGAAGATAAAAAAGAGGTTGTAAATTTCAAGTATGGGGAGGGTAGTTTAGAGGGATAATATATTGATTGTGGAGTTTGTCCACCCTCCCGACCGAAAGTATTGTGATGTACACAAACTATTTCATATATTGAAAAGTAATGTTGGAAGAAGCAAAAAAATTATGATCTCGTTGGTAACTCGCCATATTAAACTCTCGGAATAACCTACCCTAATTCAAAATGTGTAACATAAACCGATCCCTAACACCCACATCACACTTTTTAACGTAACTCTTCTAATACTCTGAAGGTAGGTAACAACTCATTATATTTTAACTCTCAAAATGACTCCCCCCCCTTTTCAAGTCCAAACATTTCCACTAATCACTACAACACTCTACATCACAAAGCGTTTGCTAAATATAATTCTCCAAATGCCCGTTTTTTGCTTTTTGAAGTGACCAACTCACCGCCTTTTAAACTCCTCAAAAGATTCTCCCTAGTGTTAAGAAGTACAAACATCACAACACAGACTTTCCGTCGATTGAATTTTATTTTCCTTCCGTCTGTTAATATTTTCTAATTATGTGTCTCATTACATCACAGCATATCTTCAAAAAGCCAATACTACCAACCCACCTGGTACACAACAAATAAATTTTGGGGTCATGGAACATAGTTCATACTTCTAAAAAGATGTCCTATTCATTTGTATGTATAGTCTGGTAGCTAGTGTACTATAATGTCCTAATGCGGGCGCCCATTGCCAAATGAACGAATTTTTTTATTCGTATTAATAAATTCGATCCAACTGACTGATACTGACCGGGCGAGCGCATCGAGCTGAAGAAAATGGCGCCCCCTCTTTTGAAAAATTCCTTCCTGGATCCGCGCCCGCTGTAAC
>JAMKCH010030279.1:0-19169 GCA_023653785.1 Ophioderma brevispina
CCTACTGTTTTTCCTCAATATTACATGTGTTTTTGTTCCCTTACGGACCCAATGGGAAATTAAGCCTCCTTTACAGGGCTTTTTGGGCTATCCTTGGTAACTCTTTGGTTATTAACATATCTATATATTCTCGTTTGTTATACTGGTGCTATGCATTCTTGTTTTAATATTTTTAATATGTGCCAATTTTAATATTACCTTTTATTCATTGTAGGTGCAATAATTCTTGTTGAGTGTCGCGACTAATATGAAATGAAACAAGAACCAATGACTCAAGGAGATAAAATTGAGAATTATCCTAATCTGTGGCAGCACACAGAGGTATTACATGGCAGCTATCGCACTTACGACTTTGCCTTCACCACTATTTTTTCGTGTCATCAAATTAAAGAAGAGTGCATACACACAACACCCCCGCCCCATGTTGGGAAATGAGGTAAAAGATTTTGTGCTCTCTGGCCTCTGGGACCCTGACTGCTGTGCAACATGAAAGAAACATCAGAACGTTGACTCCGGATTAACACTTTGAAGTGAACAAGGGTTCCTCCTTAATATCAAAGGTATTTCCAGGCAAATTTGCTGGGGAGCCTTAAAATTTATTGGAGATATTAAAATGACGCAGGCATAGTGAGCATCCCGGTCAGTGAAGCAAGCAGTGGGGATCAGAAAGTACATTATTATCGGAGTTGTAAGGCTAATTTTACAATGCTTTCACCTCTTTCGGGACTGAATGGATGGGACATGGTCTAGTTTTTTTTTTTTTTTTGTTTCCCTTATACACTTCCTTAGTTCAATCAAGGATGAACTAGATTTCCACAAAACATCAGTCCGCCATATAGACAAAACTCTGCCCAGTGCATATTACCTATATCCCTCATATAATATAGTTACCATTAAAGGGGCATTTTGGATCCCACAGCCTCGTCCCCCGACTACCTAAAAAATATTGAGATTTTTATATCATTCTGAACCGTTCGGTTAGCCTTAGTAATCCTGTTGCCCAATCTACGTGTAAATCGGTCGTATCTGTAAGAACTTCCTAATTTGTATTTTCGGTCTGTAAACGGACAGAAATTACAGCACAGTGGTCTATGGGGCCGTGGGGAAACGGCAATTGTTCGTAAACAAAACCCCAAGATCGGGATCAACTCAATTTTGCGTTTCGCAAGGATTCTAGTTATTAATGAAGATAAAATAGAAGATGCTGAAATCATGAATGAAATGCAGCTCTTTAACCATATTTAAGCACTAAAGGGCAGTCACACAGGCCGATTTTTGCTAGGGAAAACCACTTTCCAGATGCTCCAGACTGGTTGCCGATTGGCCAATTTTCGAAAAATCGTGAGCAGTTTTTCTTGTTCATGGTAGTTTGGTAAGGTCTGGGCCTGTTGTGTGCAGTCGTCTGTAGTCTTGCCCATTATTGGCCATTGAAAACCGCTTCCCGACTGCATCCACGACTGATGCCGATTGGCCCAGTTTTTCGAAAAATCGTGAGTGATTTTCCTTTTTCAGGTGTAGTTGTAGTTTTGGACCAAGTTCTGGGACTGTCCTGTACAGGTTCTGCCGTCTTGTGTGGTCGGGGAGCACGGGCAAATTTGAAAAACCCGCCACAATTTTTTCTTGCAGCTTAAAAAAATCGTGGCGGGTTTTGGGGACTCCGGGGAAGGTCGGCTTCTTGCACACTGAGCGGTTTGAAGAGGATAGCAGTGAGTGGTGCGCATCCTGAGTGGAGTGGTTGTGTGTAGGTGGAACAGTGGTCGCAATTGACTCTGCTCCAAGCGGGGGAGGAGATGCAAGCCAACTGGATATGTTGAATGGGCGACCACTAAACTCGGCTACTACAGAAGATAAGTCGACTTGCAGTCTTGACAGCAACTTGTGCTGTGTGTTAAGGTCGGCGACTGATTGGAAAAGCTAAAACAGTGACTTGATTGATTCGCCTACTGCTCGGCGATGAGCATCTCTTGTCTTGTAATTGAAACAGACTCAGCCGATTTGGAAAGAAAGGGTCTTGGTAGTTGGGAAGAGGTTGGTCGCGTCGCGGGTTGTCTTCAGGTGACGGGACCTTTCTTGGCGTCAAAACAACTCGGCGACCAATCGACGACCAGTCTGAACAGAGACATGTCACAACTTGTGTCGTTGTTTCAAGGTCGGCGACTAATCAGGACTGAACAGTGGCATCGCAATATACATGCTGGATTTGTGATTCCATGATGCCTGTCCGCTACGCTCGGCGTTTCAGCATACGCTTGACGGGGATACTCGAGAATATCGTTCCCGTGAGGGTCGGGATTTTTAAAAATTGTAAAATTTTGCAAGTTTGAACAAGGATGTAGCGATTTTTGAAAAATTAATGCGGTTTGTGAGTCCTTTGGAATGGTTTGGGTCGGGAGCGTTCTTCTGTGTGACTATTACATATAAGGACTTGTTTGCCAAAACCATTCTTCAAGCTAATAATCAGCACATTTGTTTAAGAGTGCCCGATTTTTTAAACATTTAAAAAAAAAATTGAGATTTTTTGCACCAGTTTTATTAGATAATTGGCTAGGAAACTGTACCTGTGGATTTAAAGTGCAAAAAATAGTTGCCACAAAAGAAAGAATTTGTTTAAAATTTAGAATAATTATTATTGGGACCCCTGATCTATAATTAAATGCGCGTAGCTAAATGTGCCCTTTAATATGATATATCACAATAATGGTGTTTTAACACTGCTCGATAGATTGTTCCATCCAATTGGCGCACGTCAGATAAGGTCATTTCATAGATGGAGCTATTCATTAGGGACGGGCAGAACAGGTGCAGAAATTTGATCATCCACAGCCCTTTGTTGAGAAAATGATAATATCCTTCTTTTATGAACAAAATATGACAAATATTGAAGGTTGCTGTTCACAGGCCTAGGGTTTACTAGACAATTACAAACGTATCTGTGCAAAAATCTAAAATTGGAAAATTGAGGTGCTCTACAAAAATAAAATTATGTTAATTAATGCTTTAAAATTGACTACAGACTAAGAAAAGTATGATTTCGTTCATTTGCAACAGCTTAATAGTTTTTTTAAGACAGAACAAAACAATCTGAAAAGCTTTCGGGAAATGAATTTGATAATTGTTAGGACCAAGTATGAAAAAAGGATACATCATTCTGCCATATTAGAGTGGTTATTAGTGACTAATAAGTGTCAACAGTGTATGATTATGGTCCAGTCTGGACCACACTGTGGTCCAGTCTGGACTGCACTGTGGTCAAGTATGGACAAGCTGTGGTCCCGCTGGACCACGCTATGATCCAGTCTGGACCATGCTGTGATCCAGTCTGGACCACGCTGTGGTCCAATCTGGAACCAACAGTATGGTCCAGTCTGGACCAAAAGCAGCTTAAGTCTTGAAATTCAAGTGTGAAGATTTTTGGGCTTTTCCCATATGGTATGCATTGTAATTTGGCAATACCATAAAGATTATGTTGAGCTTGGCTCAGCGTTGTGTAAATAAAAAAAATAATTGAGGGTATATTGAATATTATTCTGGTTAAATATAAGTTGCCAATGGTTTCTGGTAATGATATAAAAATACTTTGAAGGTAATTAATCGGAAATTTTCTCTTTGCGAACGTCAGCTGTTCCATGTTTTGTATTGTAATAACTTTAACCCGATATAAGTTGGTTATTTCGATGTTTCCTATGTGAGTCCATATGATTAATGTTGTACATTTTACTCGAGTCGACTCACAGGATTGCCGTCGAAATTTCTCCCCTGAAATAAGAAATGTCTTTTCCAAGACGCAAAACGGTTTAAAATCACAGTATGCACCTTTAAAAAGTCCCTGGTCCAATCACTAATAAGCCTAAAAGCCTCGTCCCCAGACCCCGGATTTTCCGAAAATGGGTCAACATTTTGGTATCTGAAGAAAGGTACTATTTTTCTCATTTACCATGTTACATCTTAAAGGTCCCGGAAATGAGATGATAAACCTATAGTACACAGCATATGTCGAACAAAATGGCGGTTCGTTCAATTTTTGTGTTAAAAGCGTTTTCTCAATTGGGGGGATTTATTACTTTGAAGGTGAAGATTAAAATGAAACATGTGCCATTTTTTTCTAGACAGTTTAGACCTTCAAATCCAAGATGGCCGCCGCGGACGGAGAGTAGCATAATGTATCATATATTGGGCTTTCTGCTTGGCATATACTACTACAAAACTAACCATTGTTTAATGATCATAAGAAATAAATATGGCAGTTTAAGGACAGCTGGAATGTCTTCTATTTTTTTTTTTTTAAATTTAAGAAAATGGCAGCCATTACCGTTACAATGTATAATAATTGGGTTAAAATACCCTTTCATAAATTGCTAGTAACTTACCATACAAACTAGGAAATCCCTCATAAAACAACTAGAATGATATATATAGTCTTGTTTTTTCAGCTATTTCTGTTCAAAATGGCTATAACATTTAGTTCAAAATGACCGCTATGACTTCACAATTTCTAATAATTGGGTTCAATGTCACTATTTCACCATTTCTATTTAACCTACCCACGTAATAAAATACATCATAAAGCTACTGGAATGATATATTCTATGCTTTTTTCAAGCTATTTCCTCTGTCCAATGGCTGTCATTTAGTTCAAATTGCCGCCATCATCATTATATAGTTACATATTTAGGTTGAAAATGTTAGGTTTCGCTGCCATTTGGACTTATGAACTTTCTAACCTATAAATCTTTCTCTTCCATCTCGTTGTCTAGGTGTGTTAATGCTTAGAATGGCCATTAAGACAAATCAAGCACTGAGCAGCAAGATAAAGCAATTGTGCACAAGATATGGAGAGAACCTCCAAGAGCCAATCAAATCCCCACTAGAAAGAAATTTAGAATAAAGAACCACTAGAACAGCCTAACATTGGTGCAGAAAGTTTAAATCCAATAGTGTAGCACTATAAAGAGACAAACCCAAAAGCCAAGCAACCACAAACAAGAAAGAACTTAGAATATGAGCAATTAGGAGCAACGACCTAGGAGCAGCCAGGTAACAAGAATACTAACTAGCCAAATAAAAGCACTGCTAGCCAAGCAAATCCCAACTAAAAGAACAGAATAGGAATCAGCAAGCTAGTACAATACAACTGTTGGCAGCAGGATAAACCAAATTATATGTGTAGCAAGATAAAGAGACCTGCCCAAAAGCCAAGTAGCCGCCAACAAAGAATCTATAAATGTGAGCAATGATGAATTAAGCACCCGCGAACAAGAAGAGCCCTTTGCTACTATTCATACGTGTTCAATTCAAAAGGGCGA
The DNA here is from genome assembly GCA_023653785.1 of Ophioderma brevispina. Lineage (NCBI taxonomy): Eukaryota > Metazoa > Echinodermata > Ophiuroidea > Amphilepidida > Ophiodermatidae > Ophioderma > Ophioderma brevispina. The sequence goes on from JAMKCH010030279.1 coordinate 5,304, forward strand.
TGCAGAGATAGTTGTACACTCACCACTCCCCGATACTGACCGTGTTCTTGCGAGATGATTCTTTGTATCCAAAGCTATACATTTTTTCTTCACTGGAACGGAAAGAGAATAGGAGCTACCAATAGAACCCATAATGATGAATCTAGATCCACAGCACTCTTCAGCAACCTTGTTTCCGGTCTCAGATATGAGTGGACAATGCTGGCAAAAAAAAAGGGGACCAAGGAAGTGTTTTTAAAAGATATCACGAAAGTCCTGCAACGATTATGAAATCCTTATGAATTTGCAGCAGCTTGGGTCAGGGGAAGGAACCTTCCTTCCGGGAGAATTGTTTTTTCAGTTGCATAGGTTTCGTCTGCTTACTGTACAAATCCAACGTGCACATTAAGGTCAAGAATCTACGATGGTTTTGTACTCCAATCGTCAAGCTGAAGGAGAAAATCTTCCCCAACTGAAGGATCACTAAGTTCCCCCTAATTTATCGTACCCACTACATAACATTGCACTGATATTGGCATCATCACCAATCATTCGACCAGGCTTCCTTCACCATATTATGAGTATGGATGGACACCATCGATTCCACCTTTGTTTCGGAGGAATAGTTCAATTGGTAGAAACATCCAGCTCTGTCACACCGTTCGGAGCCTAGTTTTATCAATAAATCCGTTTTTTAGATACGCACTCCTGATATTATCTCATTAGTGAATGGTGATTTAATATGGAAAATTCACCTTATGCAGTATCTTTTTGTCTAGATCCGTGTGTCGGTATGGCTCTGGATCTGGCTTTGGACCAGACTTTGGCGGGTCAAACCTGGTTTTGTGAGTGCTCCACCCACCCTTCCACTTCCCCACAAGCATATTTTCTGGAGTTTTTGTAACTCCATCTTTTCTGAATTCCTTTGAGCTCCTTCTGAGCCAGATAACATAGCTCACTCTGAGTTCAATTTTGGCCTGCTGTCTCGGTTATAGCCTTTCTCTTTCCTTTAGGAATGCCCAAGGATTCCATGCATTTGTTGACTGATGTATATCAGAAACCTATGCTTCCTACTTCTATTGGAAAAGTAAGTATGTATACTATCCTCTGTTTTCACCCGTCCAGCCACTAGATTCTTGGTATAAATTGGCTAGGTTCCTCCATAGGGACAGTCCACTCTATGGTGGATCACAGGTGTCTTTGTTTTGGTAGAAAGTGGTGATAGCCTGGTAATCTTAGCTTCTCAGTCATTTCTTAAGGGAACACTATTGGTTTGTGTTCCTCATTTATCAGGAATATCCAGTCATACTCATTGGCCTTCTTCAGAATGTTGGTTTGTTCTGCTGTTCTTAAGAATTGGTAAGACTGGATATCGATAGGTTGGTACATCAACTGTGTGAAGTGACGGCTATTGTAGAGAAGTTCAGAATCTCAGGTGCGATGTTTTTTTCTGATTTGCCTATATGAAACGTGCGGTGCCAGACCTGTATAGAGATTTGATTTCATGGTATGGTCATGGCTCCATTTGTATCTTCCACTTTGTTATAGAGTATTCTACACATACGATTGTGAGGATGTGGAACAGTGTACAATGACGATGATGACAAAATTGGCAGAGTCCAAGATTGATCTTGCCCCGCAGATTCAGATTAGCAGGGGGTGGAAGTTGATCATGAATTGCGTTTGATGTGGAAAAGACAGCAGCTCTGGCGTCAGACATACAAAACTTTCTTCCAGGAGGTGTCGACCTGCATGACAGACTACTGCCCTTGTTTCGCCATCCATAAGGTAGACCAACATGTCTTCCTCATTTTTTTTTTTTAATTTCCAAGCAGCAAAAGTTCATAAACAACATAAATCCAAGCATATACTAACTGTTACGTAATTCCAAAACAATCAATATGTACCAAAACATGTCAAAGAGCCGTTGCAAGCAAAGGTACAAACCAAACAGAACACATACTTAACGTACATGAGTTCATTAACGGACTTTTAACAAGGATTATTCGTACATCGGCTAAAATGTTATCTCAATACTCTGGGTCCCTTGAAAATTCAAAAACAAATTTGGTTTTTAGCAAACATAAAATAGCTAAACTAGCTAAAAAAAATTGTCTTCCTCATCTACATCTTTTATTAGACCGGTGAGGCCTTACTTTTGTTCTTGATAACTCATGTCTTTGATCAGCTTTTGTTCTTTTGTACCCAAAGACCGGCTCTATCCTTCTGACCGCTATAGTCATTTCATTTAGAATTAGATTCCGTTCTTTCTGTTCTATTCTGTTTATACCATGCCATTTTCTTTCGTCCTTTCGTTCGTCTTTTTTACTTTTTCCATTCATTTTCTCTGTAGAGTTTCTGTGAACTTCCATCTTTAGATGTTTGAATGCTCTTGCACCACAAGTCATAATCAAACTAGTAAAATGTGATGCATAAAGGATGTGGCTCGGAAATTTGCACCTGTCCGCGTCAACAAGGTTGGGCCTCACTGAAATCTGTTGCTGCTGGCTGCCTTCAATATGAATGTCCACAAATAGTCATGCAATATGTTAAACAAATTAGATGCCCTAATGAGGCTTTGGGTTTTGACACATTCATTTTACCATTGATTCATTCACATCATGTTATTGGATATTATCACATAGGACAACCATGGTGGATATTAAAGACTGACGCAAGAGATCAGATTCGTGGTCAAAAGAAAGGGGCCATGATTTCAATTCTTGGCATTTTTGATATAATTTCCATGTCCAAGTGGCAAGGTTAATGGAATAGCTTCTATATTCTTGATATCAATATAATAAGAATAGTGCTTGGTGTTTCTATTTGCTTTTGTGTCTTGATACTAAGTCTCTAGTGGTGGTGGTGGTGGTGTTTGTCGAAAATTTTAGATGATTCACATCGTAATTTGTTTTCGATTTAGGTTCATTTCATACTTGTTTGACCAAGCCCAAGACTCAAAATACGCTTAAAATGAATAACTTGATCAAAGTTGTTGATGACTTAGACTTTGTAAACACTAACAGTGGGTATCCATAAAGTAAAACAACTTTTCATTCATATTGTTTATTAACTTGCTTAGATTTTATTCAATGCTAGATTTTGTCTGGGAAGATGGATGCACATTTACAGTTTTATGGTTTATACATAATGTTTATCAGTAATGCATGTGCGCATGAATGTTGAAGAAGGCTTACTTTGAGGCGGCCATCTTGTTTTACAATTAATAGATGGAAAAGGTATTTCCAATACGTGCAGTAGGAAAAGAGCATTATAGGTTTGTTTTCTGTTCGTCAAAGTCGGACTTGTCCCTAACAATTAACATGTTTATAACCATTCATATCATATTAACATATTTGCTTCCACATTACACATTTTACATACAAACCATGGTAAGGGTTTGGTGAATTGGCACCATTTTGGCAGCCATATTGTGTTTAATAACTTTTTTTGGACTATACCTATATCTATTCGTCCAGGCTACAGATTCATTGATACCTATATCAACATGTTTTGGTTTTTATTAGATATATAATGTGTTTTCAACGGTTTCTAGACCTTGTTGTGTGGTGTTATGCTGAATTCTGAATCCGTTGATGCCATATGAGCAACCTTGAGCATTTTGTAAAAATGCAAAAAATCAAAATGGCCACCAAAACACAAAACAGTCATCTCTTTTTCACTCAAAAAATGGTTTTTTTCATCCTGTCTCGGTTAAACATCCATTGTGACCAATTAACATAGGATTTCTGAACCACGTAATCAATGAATTCGATATGGCCGCCACTACATAATAAGTGTCTGATCGTGATTTTTTCGACTGAAGGTTGGAATTTGGTGAATCGATCCTGGTTTGTGGACAGTCAAGGAATTAATTAAAATAATAGACAGATTTTTAAAAATGTGATAATAAACCGTATTATAGGCTCCAAAGATGGCTTCCGATACTCTAAGATGGCTATAATTAATAGCTGTGTCCAACCTAGTACTGCAATATTTCTGTACATCCCTGTAAGTCAATCAGATCAATGTAACATCATTAGGTAATCAGAGGAATCGAGACATGTAAGATGCCATCCAAAATGGGTATCCAATATGGCTGAAAGGCAATTACTAGCGGCGAAAAATCTGATCACTAATGTCTAAGAGATAGTATCTTTGTTTTGGTAGGTTTTAGGACGTTCCATTGGCATCCATATTGGGGTATTTGATGAATATCGACTCAATGCACTAATATAGCCTTACTGGGGTTTTTAGAAGTGATAATCCAACTATATATCTTTAGCCGGCAGTGTGAATGAATTATTGATCTTTTACTGATAACATTGAGCCATATTTAACGCCTATCTTGGATGCCATCTTGCAGATATCATCATTTTGATTACGTTATGATATTTAAATTGCTCTGAAGCAGTTATATGATATACACAAACATGCAGCTCTTGCCTTTAAGTAGTAATGAATTTTGCCTTTTGGAGCCATTTGAAGGGTTTACTACATTTCTATGTCCTGTGTTATTTTTAATATACCATTGTCTTGCCCAGCGACAGGTGGATTTTGGCGGCCATCTTGGATTCCCACTTACCCCCCTTCCCCCAGAAAAAATGGCAACATGTTTTTTTCCATTTTATGTCCCCAAAAGAGACAAAATCAACTTTCAGTTCGTTTAACACAAAAAGGAACGAACTGACATAAAGGCTCTTGACTACTAGTCCAAATCTTTACGGGGCATTCCATTCCACTAAACAGGCCACAAAAAAAAATACACTACCAGTGATATTTCAATTTTGTGAAACTATGATTTTCAGTCAGTGGCAATGAATAGATTCACACCAGTTCACCTGGCAATTTTCTATTACCGATCTCTGAAAAAATCAATAGTTTCACTAATGATGTCTCACCAACCCAAATATTAAATGCTTCTCTCCCTCCTGAGACTGGACAAAAACCACATCATATTCCATTGCCTTCCTGGGCCCTTTAGGCCAAAGGAGTTGGTTGGGATATGATGTTATGAGCAAAATGTGATAATTTGGTCGACCAATAGTAATTTACACAATACTCTATGGGATTACAAAATCATTGGGTTTAGCTCTCACATCAAAATGGGTTGAAAATAGGTGTGAAACTCTTACAGTTGAGGTTTTGGGTGAAGGCCATTCTGTCTATCAAGATGAAAAACTGCTTAAATCAGGTCATCGGAACGGGTTAGCACATCGTATCTTCCCTCGCCTTTCACCAATGAGGTCTCGGGTTCGATCCCCGAAAAGGGCTCGTTCTCGGTGGCTTTATGTGAATTTGGTTTCTTGATCCATACTCGTTCCCGCAGGTTTTCTCCGGGTACTCCAGTTTCCTCCTGCTTCTAAATCGAGCTTCTTCGGTTAAATCTGTTCTGGTATTATGGTTTTTCTGTTGTGCTGAGCGCCTTTCATGGCTGCCGCACAGCGCCTTGAGCACGTTTACGTGGATATGTCGCACGTTAAAAATATACATTATTATTATTATATTATTATTATTATCCCCCTTTAACCTTTGCATGCAATTCTTACAACACTAGTATTGAGAAATTTACTGTAGGTTTTGTAGAAAATTGAACAAAGTTATGAATTTCATGAAAGCTCAGAAATGTCACTACTCACTCTCAGTGATTGTTTTTTAGTATTTAATTCGTGAGACCGATGTACCAAATTATACAGCTCTAACAGTTAATGGTATTTCCATATTGGCCCTGATGGGTGGCTGCGTGCGGTTGTTTCCATAAAATTGCATGGTTGCACGTCGTTGCTGCATAATCGCATCTCAGTTTTTATTGCTTAATGATGAAACAATTTTATGTTAAAAATACCAAGATGGTATGATAAAAGTATGTTTGCTTTCATAAATAGAAGGTCAGATAGACGTTACAAAGAGTGGCATAACCAGGATTTGGAAGTCGGAGGTGGGGGGGGGGGGCAAAGTTGCCAATTGGTTAACAAAATTAATTTATCTTTACAGATAAGCAACAATATTGTTGGCTTGTATTTTTAGCAGACAGACTGCTGCGTTGGCTGATTTAAATCAAGCTGATTTTAATCATGATTTAAATCATAATTTAAATTTAAAAAAATCATGATTTATTTTATTTAAATCAATTTAAATTGATTTTTATGCTTTAAATCACTGAATTAAATCATTATTTTTTTAAAGAAAATAAAAAAAATCAACCCTGCCCCAGCTCCCCCACCTCTGGGTATGCCACTGGTTCTTTATTCCTTGCCCTTATCTAACAATTTATAAAAATTGACATCATTTACCAAACCCCCAGTGCAACCACAGTGAATGCAAGCTTAGTTAAAAATATCTCCAATGGCCTTGTGATCAATACAGATTGCACAATATAAAACACGCACGCATATAATTGGTCTGGTAAAATTAATAACCGTTAATAATATTTTCATACTCTGTCAAAACAAATTGGACCGAAATTGTTTTACCAATAATCTGATTTGTGCATGCACAATTATGCTTTTAACGCACAAATACAAGTGCATAACACAAGGCAGGCAGACAAAATACGTATAACTCGGATGCATTCCGGCATTGTATTGACACATTTCATAAACATATGTAGTATTTTATTGATTGTGCCGGCAATGCAGACCAGTTCATATGGCCTCTGGGAGTCGGCTGTATATAATACCACTATATTATTAAATTGGAGTCGAATGGAGTTATGCATTATCAGCCGTACATGTGTATACATTTTCCGTCAGATATCTGCCTATCTTGTTGTGCTCTCTATTGGCTCTGATATGTACGGGGCTTTTGACAGCGTGCAGGTGGCAGACTGGAATATTGCGAAGGGGAATATTTCGCACTGCTGATATGTTCGCACTTATTTTTGCAGTTTGAATGACATTAACTTAGACAACACAAAAATGTTTATTTTGTGTGTTGGTTGTCTTAAGAAAACAGTGCAAATTTAGAGGATTTTGAACCATCAAAAATGTTAAATTGAAAAATTATTAAAAAAAAGTAGTGCAAATATTGATCAGTATTACAGTGAATGCGTTATAGCACTGCACTCTTTGAAATCTCACCTTAAGGCTTAACATCTAACATGTCGGGCGTTACAACATAAATCCAATTAAATTAAGTTGCAATTTTTTTAGATTCTCTGAAAATAAAGAGGCAATTTAATGACTATTCAGATAATTAAAATTCTTCTTTCATTAATTTTGGCAATTTTTTTAATCATCTAAAAAAAGAGATGACATTTCGTTGCTCGCAGTGAGCGAGGTGATAACGGAATTGCAGCTACAGGGTATGAATTACGGCACAGTGTAGATGACTTGTTGACAAGGTGTGAGAAATGAATCCATACTTAGGTGAAATCAATCAATGACTGCAGTCAGAGTCATCCACATATATGTGGATTCTCCTTGCTATGTGAATTTAAATTGTGATGCATATTTTTAAGAATTTGTACCAGGGACCGCAACAAAAAAGCTTGATAAGTGTCGGAACTTGTGAAATGGTGCAACCGCTGTCTTCAGAACTTATCGTAGGAAGGTTGTGGTGATCACTGCTTGTATGATTTGTCAGAAAGATTAACTTAAGACGAGAGACTCATTTTAAAATATTTCCAGTTAAAGGGATTAGCAGCGATTTGCCAATCCGAAACATCGAAAAAAGCATCAAAATTCATATTTTATATTTTTGTTACTGGCATGGATATGCGAACATAACTTGCAAGTGGTTGACTTGAAATCTGTGTATTAAAGACAAGGCAATACTTTTTATCCGATTCTGTAATTTCTATACGTGCATATCTAAATTCCGACTTGAGATCGAAAAGGCCTTTCCCGGTGAATATCACGGATTTTCAGCGTGATATTGTGCATCATGATCAATACAGTTTGAACTCAAACACAAACATTATTGATCTTTGTTTATTATGTACTGGTGTAAACCACAATCAGCTGTTTAGTGTAGATTTTGAGACACCGTAGCTGTATGTCTATTGGCGGGAGACGGTATGACAAATTTCCTCAATACTCGCATTTTTTCAGTCTTTGGTAGTTTGTTTCTACAGTAAATCCTTATATTGAATTGTACACACTTATCCCTGATTATAAGTTTAAAAATGCATTTCCAAATTTTTCGATTCTCTCGCATTATCGCTGCTAATCCCTTTAAAGACATTACATATGTCTGTTTAAGGTTATTATATTGCTCTACATTTATTCGTTGACCACATAATTGGATGAGCTATTTGGGATCGCTGTCCCCTATTTTTGCAAATTTACAATCCGTGATATTTTTGAGACACATTATATTATCTACTAAATTTTAACTTCTCAGCTTCTTGTTGGCACCATGGCCACTCCATCAACCGAAATAAGAATCCTGGGTGCGAATGTTGAGGGCAAAGCTAGCGTGGATGATCCCTTTAAGGTGCAACCAGAGATTCAATTCAGCTATATTTTCTGCTATATGTAATGATTTCAGATAGATTTTTCTACCTTTTAGTTGGCTACAGAAATAACTTAAAATGAAACAAATTTAGTGATTTGTTGCTATAATTCCATAGAAACTAGGCTGAATTTCGTATTTCCTATACGAAATTCAAATTTCACAATTTTTGTACAAAGAAACATTTCTCAGCTTTTAATCCTTCAGATGGGGCTATTTTGGATAGAAAGCTTTACCCAGTGCAAACATCAGCATTTTCACTTTTTGGGACACCTGTTATTATAAATCTCTCATTGCACCTTTAAGAATGCACTTGGTGGTGATTGCTTTCATAACTAGCAGTAGCATAATGGGCAGGGTTGGGGAAGGGGAGGCACTGACCTGAAAGGTGGTACGGTATGTGCGGCCGAAGACCCCCTTTTCAGCTGTCTCCGGCGGTTTCGCAAGGGTCCCTTTGAGCATGTTTTAGTTCCCAAGACCCCCTTTCCAGCAAAATTTTGATTTTAACTACTTTTGTGGCCTAGTTTTGAACAAAATTTAGTTCCTAAGGTCCAATTTTCTCATTTTCAGTTCTCAAGACCCCCATTTTTGCAAGTCCTGTTCGGGCCGCACACCCCTACCCAAATGAAAGTTTGGGTAGGGGGTGCCTCCTCCGAGATCTTTGACGTTAAGAAAAAGCTTGAAAATCAATGCTAAATCAGCCCTTTTTGCCAGCTCACTGGGACTTTTTTTACTTCCAACTGGGAAAACTGGGAATTTTGCCCCCTCTGACAAGTGACCCCTTTTACTCCCCCCCTACTTTTAGTGAATATAGAGCCCTAAATCAATTTCTTACTGGAGCCAAATCATGTACCACTATACACGTCTCATCCACCTCAAAAGCTTCAAAACCCTGCCCATTTTAACTTGATCTGTCATTTTGGTCCTTGTTTGTTTTGTTTTTTGTTTGGTTGTTTGCTTTTGTTATATCAACTTCACATTCTTACCTTTGGCCTTCTGTGATCAATTGTTGTCAGTTTTAATGATTAAGCACTTTAGTTTTAGTGTGAATTGATTACATTTTATTATGTTATTCTGAATATACTAGGATGTTTCTTTTTTCAAGGCCCTTAGCTCACTGTGGTCATAATTAATGTCTGTGTATGAAAGAATTATATTTTCAAAATTCTTTTAAAAGAAATGCAACCTTCTGAGCAGAGTACAGTTTTTATACCCAAACTTTTTTCAGGTTTAAGTTGGGGACAGGTTTGGGGATCACCAATCCGCCTTTGAGTTATATTTTGAAGCTTGCATATTTAGGTGTTGATCATAGCATTTCACCTCATAGGGTCATTGATCCCCACAAATCTTATTTTTAACACATAAACCTCTGACTGTACAACTCTTTTTATCCTACAAGCGTGTAACTTACAGATTTTTTTGCTTGATCATGAAATGTCTTGATGTTCTGTCACTTTTGGAACCCCCTTTTATCCCTAAGTACTGACATGTGCTTAGTATAGGCATAGGCAATTGCCAATGCATATGGGATTGATTCAAACCCCTCCGCCTACTCAAACTACTGGATTGCGGTATCGCAACCCCCCAACCACCAATAAAAAAATTTTCACTAGATTTGAAGTGATTTGTCATTCAGAAGGGAGGATCAATATATTTGGCCATGTTGGCTGTGGTATTATTGTGTTAGAAAGAAATGCTGCATGTTGTTTGCAATAAAGAAGGGCTAGAAATTGCCATTTACCAGCTTTTCAAATCTGGTGGTTTTATGCCTGTAGTTTTATTGCAAGTGTTTTATTGTGGTTTGCACTTTCAGGGTATATCAAATGCTCTGTAGCATTTATCTTTAATATCTGTGGGTTTTGGAGGAAGAAGGATAAAGGGATGGCGAAGTACTGAAACATGCAGAGATTAGGCTGTAAACGGTCAAGTTTCGAGCTACGACTGACAGTACAATGCAAATCTTGAAAGGAAGTTTTGTTCGTTTGCTAGTAATGCTTTAGAGTGATTTAGAGAGTAAAGGACGAAACATGGCCAAGGGACATTATACTAGATTCCAGTTGATATTGGAATAGCCTCGACTTTTTTGTAGGTGGGAGTATGAATTGAGGGGATTAGTATATAAAACTTTAGTCGTGTATTTGTGGTATGATGTGCGCTATAGCCATGATATAGCCAACCCTGAGCGGTTGGCCATTCACAGTCCCAATAGTCAAAGCATAACCCATAGAATGTTCAAAGACCATGTCACACTAATCCAGGAATAGTTTCAGTGAAAGCAGGTGAAGCTGATTTTAAGATATAAGATAAAACGTTCTGCATTGTTCCACCACAGGTGACCTGAAGCCTTCTAAAATTTATGATATGTTGTGGTAAGCCATGTTTAAACCAATTCTAGTAGACACACTAGGCATCCCATAGGATAAAATAACAAAGTATTGACAGTCGAACAACGACTTTATTTGTATTTGGCGAGTTTCTTTCCAATCCGACTCTTTTGTATGGCGAGAACGATTTTCTGGGTATTTCTGTCCCCTATTTTGAGTAATTGACGAAGTCCAAACTCCGCCCTTAACTCCCACCACAATTTGGAATCTACTATAACACTTTTGTTTAAGAACATTTCAAAGTGCTTTCATTGATGTCCAAATGACCCCAAGTGAACCTGTCAGTGGACCTATCTCTCACCACCCCTCAAGGGTCATTGTAGGTACTTTTTGTGAATGTCCATCCGGCATGAGTTCCATATGTACCCCCCTCAAAGTTCTACATGTAACAAATTCTTTTTTATCTTTGGCCTTAGTGTTTAGGGTATTTGTTAGTGTAGGCCATAAATAAAATAATTTGTTCCTGTATGATGGGAAGTGGGTACATATGGAACTCTTTCCGTCCATCCATTTCTAAAATGGGTACTAGATGACCTCAATTTCCTTTGCACTCATATATCAGGAAAAAAAGAATTGTGGCCCATGTGGAAATGGAGTACAGACTTTTTTCTATGCTCGATTTTTGTCAATGATGACCTAAGCTATAAATTTCTGGAGGGTGTGCAAATTTCGTGCATTGCATTTTCTAGAAATCCAATATGGCCCGCTATCTCTCTCAATTTCATTCAAATGGCCATTATTTTATGCAATAATTCCAGGTTTTAAAAGCCGAGGAATCTTTTGGACGGGTTTTATTGACATTGATTTTATCACAACCTTACCACCAAATCCAATTATGGCCACCCTAAACCTTCCATTTCAATTGACCATAACTCATTCAGGCCGCTCGGGAAACAACCGAAACGTGATTTTAAGCGAGTCCCGTTCGGGACGCTACAAGAAGCCCAATTGGCTTTTATACAGTACTGCGCACGCGCAGATAGCCCTCCCTTCTGAGGTCCTATGATTAAGTTTCCGTTTTAAGATATTCACAATCCCCCCCCCCCCGGTTTCCACCACACCATATGGACGCCCCGAGGTACTTATACACTGAAGCCTGTATGTACACGAAAAAATCTCCCCGGTCAGATGTAAAACAAAGCGTGTTTTTAAATCAGCCTGTAGGATCATAGATCAAATTACCTTGACTACAAAAACATGTACAGAAAAAAAAAAAAAAAAAAAAAAAGACCAAGCAAACAAAAACCACAAACAAAAGCAGAGGAGTGGTTTTGGCTTTTAATTTTACCTATCATCTCTCCCCTAGCACGATTTATCATGCTTCTCACTGGCCGTTATTATCAGGCGCTGTCCCTGCTGCAGTAGTGGGGCCGGATAGATCGCTTGTACATACACCCGACCGTATCACACAAGTGCCTGTTCCACTGGTAGTTTATACCTGGAGCGGTAAGGTATAGGTCTTATTTCCATACGTCTTGTTAGTAAATATGTTTTTTGCACGTGGTTTCATATTGTGTTAAATCTTTTCAGTGTTTTCGAAGCTTCGTAAGCTTTTACGTGTGAAGTTGTGTGAGTTGTACACAGTGCCACTTATGTGTACACTGCACCATGTGACAGTGGTATGGCCTATAGTACTATAGAATCCGGAAGACTTGGCTCGCGCATTTATACTCCGAAAAAGGTAGAACACCTTAATATGATTTTTAACCAATTAATCATCCTTATCATGTCCTAGAGGGTTTAAAAATTTCAGGATTTTAGCCTGTGTGTATAGGATACAATCTAGTTAGGATGTTTATGGCGATAGACCCACGCCGCTTATGTTCATACTACATGCGACTGGCTTGAAAGAATACATCTTCAGTTTGAAAATCGTAAAAATTGAATAATACAAATTTTAGACGTAAATTTTAAAAATGGCACGGCTGATCGGTTCAAATATTATACGAAAAGTAAAATTCTCTACCAGGAATGAATCGCTATACACCTGTTTTGATCGCTGTAGACTTTGATTTTGAAAATTCACTTCGGAGGGGATTTGACCAATCAGTACGAGTTTTTTACCTTTCAGTTTATGAAAGGCCCAATTTGGCTTTCGTAGAGTCCCGAACGGGACGCCGCTTCAACTCCCGGTCGTGTTCTTGTGCCGAACTGTCCAGGTATTTGTGATGGAAGCAGAACTTCTGCGCTCTATAACCCAGTAGGCCCCATTCTGACATTTCAAGTGTGTTAATAAATAAGCCTACCAATCAATATGGACGCCAATAGGTGCTGCCTTTTAAGATCGTTTAAACCGAGAAAGTCTTATTCCATATATATTGGCCGTCCATTTTGGAATTTTAAGCAGTGTTGTCCAAAACAAATATACCAGATATAATTATTAATGTCCAAAGTCATACATCCATACTTTAATTTAAACTTTATCTCATTTGGGTGTGTTTAACTAAATACAATACAGTTATCGTAATTTATAGGTGTTAAAGAAGGTAAAAAAAGCAGCCACATTGGCCCACCATCTTACATTTTTGCATGTTAAAGAACAGACATTCCAGATAATCAGTGTCCAATGGTCAAATACTTATCCCATACCTAAATTTAACACCTTATAATAATATTAGTTGATAACTACATATAATACCCATATAAGGTGGTTTTACTATTTAAAGCGGCTGTATGCCCTGCCAGCTTGATTTTTAAAAATGTCCATTACAAAAATGCCAGTTAGGGTTTCTAGTGATAAATACCTGTATCTCATAAGTGTAAAGCATAAAGCATGCATAGACACTGGAATCAAGGCTCTAAACTGCAAAATGTGGCAGAACACTTGACGTGTCCTGATGTGTTTGGAAATGCATTCTAGAGGTGTTAAAGTCACTTGCAGAGTGTGATCAATTGTAACAGATGTTGAACACCTGCAGAACACGGTTTTAGGTGTTTCCGTATGTATTCAGTAGCGTAACTATGTATAATTGAGGGTTAAGTCATTATGAATGATTCCCCGAGAGCATATTTTGTCTTTTGAGCCTGCCATATTAGATTTTTTTGTGGC
>JAMKCH010030280.1:0-16281 GCA_023653785.1 Ophioderma brevispina
TAGTTTTTGACCACCACAGGGCTCCCTCACTAACCTCAAGGGCAGCATTGGGTTTTTTTCGATCTTTTTTTTTTTGGACTTAAGAATTTTTTCGCCTCTAACCTGAAAAAATAATGAAAGCGCAGGGCTGCAGGCGAAAGATTCGACCCAAGACCCCGTTCATGAGGACAGCTACCTACCCGCAAGACCATTGAGATTGGTTGCCAACTGTGCATTCTTATCCTGAATCATTCTATAAGAATCATACGGCTATTGCGATATCACTCAAAAATAATGATGGCTCCCCTCTGGAATGGTGTTTGTCACAACTTATGCTCCAGGAGTAAATGGTGTCAAATCTTCCGCCAGTGGCTATACACATCTGATGAATTGGGGATGGTCTATTTCCTTTGTACGAATTAACAAATTCAAGGAAGTGTATTTTCCCTAAAGAAAAAGTACTATTGGAGCTGGCATGCTTGTAATGATGTTTTGTATCATTTACATAGAGCTTTGTTTTAAAAGGCATTTACTAAAATAATGTAAAAGTGTTTATTAAAAGATAGATTACAAAGCCTGGGTTATATATATTTGAGGTAGAAATCAACCCATGGTCTAATTTTTTACATTTTCTATCATAGGCAGAAGACTAGCAGGATTGGCACAAAGTGAAGATTGAGAATGGGCATAAGCTGAGACTAACATAACCTAATGATTAGGTATATCAGTCTTGGATTCAAATCTCTATTGATAAGCTATGATGCTGCTCAGCAAAGTACGTTCACAATCCTGTTACCGATTGACAGTTTGTAAGGCACCAATAGAAGTGTTTGGAATTGTAGCCTCGCAGCATAGATTCTATTCATGCTCCGTCCTTTGGAATTAAACACAGAATTGGTAAACAACTAACAAAATATGCCCTGTGTGAACTTTTAATCTTGCGTTTTGATCTGCACATTTTACAGCATTGCAATGTCATGTCGTCAAACTCACTTTCATTCAAAATGATCATGGCTTGAATAGCATCTATTGTGTGGGGCTAAATATATCTCGGCCCAATGAAGGTAAATGGGAAGTTGCATCATCCCAGAGTTCAGGTGCCGGTTTCACTTGTGAGCTGGGGAAGTGACATCTCCCGAGTTCACCTGTGAAACAAATCCTTGCACATCTCCCGAGTTCATCTTAGATTGTCACCCATGAGGGAGCTATATAACCTCCTGATTTTTTCATGACTATTCGGTAACCTCTATATTTAGCGTTTTTCCCAACCTGGGGGTCCGGGTCGGAACTAACCTACTGTAAACAATCTTGATTTTCATTTAAAAACAGTAGAAAAGATTTCAAAAAGCAAAGGTGCCCGGGTCAATTTACCATGTGTTTATTTACCGTCCATATGTTGAGGAACATTGACTGGTATAGGTTTTCAGACTTCAGCAAAATAACCGAGTTACACGCGTGACGGGGTGCCAACTTTGTACAGGGGGTCGCCCCGTGACAAGCATCTAAAGAAGCGTCGCGGGCAAATAAAGGTTGGACCCTCGCTAATTTTACATGTAGCACCCACTACATAGGTAACGCTTGACATAGCATAGCTATGTGGTGTTGTGATTCCATACCATTACAATGTAGCTTCAGTCCAGAGTGTGTATTGGAATCAATCCCACAATGCCACCATTTTTAGGAAATTTCACCTCAATAGGAGTTATGTGATCCAAAAAATTATCCTATTTTTAACACCTAAAAACCCTGTTTATGCTCATTTAGGTAACAAAGCATCGTACTTAGGGACTTTTAGCATTGATCTTGAAATATTTCTTGTGGTTTAAATTTTGGAACAATGTTACCCCTAAGTACGGACATATGTTTAGTAGTACAGTTACAGTAAAGAAATTGGCAATGCATTATGGGATTGGTTCAAAACACCCTCTGGGTTCAATTCAGACTAGCTCAATGCAGCAAGTAAATGAATCTATGGGGGAAATCAAATTATATACTAGTGTATAGGCAGGACACCAACTCCTTCCTGTGTACAACAAAGATAATGGCTAGCGGACTACAAATTGGAAAAAATAGTTGGAACACCCACCACAATTTATTATATTGCCTCACACGGGACAGAGTTAAGAGCCTACAATCTATGTTTCACTCATTTGAAAGCCCCGACCTTCCACTTCAACTTACCCTTCCCCCGACCCCCAGCAATCATGTTGCGGGGAATTTGCAAGACTGCTGATGATGATACCCAATTCATCATTGATTGGGGGAGGCGGGGGAACAGTTTTCCAAAATCGTTCAAAGTTTCCGAACAAGATTGTAGCTCTGATTTCCCTCTTAAATCTCGGTATGCAATCTCCTGGTTAGACTGGAGAATGGAATAATCAACTGAAATTGTACAGGTTCATAAAAATAGGCAGGGTGGATTGAACACGCACTCCAAGTGCATCTCAAAATTGTTCTCCTTGTCTATTGCTACATAAACAAAATACATGTTGATTAGGGCACTGAATGAATCCAGTTTGTCTAACTACGATTTATGTACAATAATTTGGGAAATTGGAAATGGTTACCTAATGGGAATAAACACAATTCAGAGATATCACACAATACCTTCTGGAGTGTCCTTTTGCATGACCGTTAAATGGGGGCTCAATTTTCATCAGTAGATATTGGACAGTGTTAGTCTTATGACATGCATGTGTGCCAAATAAAAATAACCTTGCAGTGCGTTGAACGCACATTCAAAATATAGTGATGGTGACATGTATCGATGATGGGTACGGATTCACCAAGGGTATGCACGCAAGATGTTTTGCAGTGTAAATAAAAGCGGGGGATAGGTCATCTTTATGTGCATTGCAAGGGACTCAAACAGTTCATGCAAAGTATAGTAAATTGTGGGGAAGCTACCCAAGAACACGCTACAGTTCTACTTAAGACCCTCGTAAGCAGAAGTTAATGTTGTTATCTATATATGTAGTACATAGTGATTCATTTAAGTGACACTATTTTCGTATTTTGAGGTAGTAAATAAAGAATCGTTTATTCAACTGCATTGGTATTTGTTCTCCTGGGATGCAAACGACAGAGAAAACCAAGGACTTGGGAATGGAGAGTTTAGCAGAAGAGATCAGCTTATAGGTAATTACGGCTTAGAGATAATTTGCTCGATATATATGGAGTAAGGTTTTGGGATAATCCATCCGTAAGAATTCTGTGTGACATTGTTAAACAATGGTTAACTGAAAGTGTCTGATTTTAGGCAAAGGTCTGAATCTGGAAAAAAGGCTGTAGGGAATAGGGAATTAAACTTAAGTTCAGACCTCTACCTTCAGACATTTGCCCACCCAAGTTAAGGGCTTTGCCATCCAGAACAAAATCAATAAATTACAAAGAGCTAATGATAAACAACATAAAGTGATGCCTATTGATATTACAAAAACTTCAAGTATTGTAATCTACTTGTCCTATTGTGCAAACCCCCAATCTCTAATCCTGTTGAGTCAGTTGATTGCTTTTCATAACTGCAGATGTTGGGTGCAAGTGTCTGACTTGGTGTGTCTGAGATTTTGTTCTGAATTTTGTCTGAAGTGTAGGAGAAACAATAGATAATTCCTCATTGTTGTGAGTGACTAAAATTCAGGACCCATTGCCCAAAATCAGACGTTTTCAGTTACCAGTGTAAACTTTCCATGGTCGATCGTAATCGCCGGACCCCAGGGACCCCAGATTTTACCGGAAGTGGTCAAAGTTTGGTATCAGAAGAAAGCACTATTTTTCTCATTACCCTGTTGAAAATTTAGGGTTAAAGGGGTTTTGCGTTTGGTTTATGAGCGAAAAGATGCCCATTTTGGTCGACCAATATTACATTACACAGTCCTCTATGGTGATTACCAAAATCACGTTTTAAGCTCTCATTTCAAAAAGGGTTGAAATTTGCCGAAAGTTTACAGATGGGGTTTTGGGGTGCAGGAAACCATTTTTACGAATGAAAAATGTATACACCTAACGGCATCCGCCTTTAAGCGTTCTGTAATCAGTTTTTTTTGGGGGGGGTCCCTGTCCGAAGGAGAAAAGTAAAAGACAGAGACTTCTCATATTAATACTCAAACCTTTAGTACTTGAGATTGTGTTAACAAATACCTGCTAGCAGCTCTCATGCTGTAATGTGTTACCCCAGAGCAAAATATGGCATTTTAGTAGTTGAGGGAACCATTACAGCTATTTTTGTATCTTTTCATGTAATATGAATGCTAATTAACTCTAAACATGCTATGATAAGATTCGGCAAGTATTATTTATTTTTTGAAATTTATATGATCATATAAGACTTGTAAATCAAGCATTAGTGTGGTCAGTCTTCTTGTGTGACACCACAGAAGAAGTGATTTCTCACAACTCATGGTTTCTGTGCATTAATGTCAGTGCAATTATCCATCCTTAGGTCATGACATTAGTAGGGTTCTAAATGAGAATCCTATAATTTGGGAAGAGTGTTTGTAAGGTGCTGTATCAGAATTATCTTCTTCCTTGTAGATAAGAGTATTAAATCCGTATTTTGTCAGTATATTGGCCCCTCTGACTATAACCAAACACCCCTTTTTTTTAAAGAGAATGAAATGAAGAGTCCACTCTGGCATCATATATAATCCACTGCCTCACTATATATCCACTGCTCACTCCTGAATTACTGTCTTTGTAAAATAAGCCCCCTTCGCGGATGCACATAGAGCGCGATCGCTTGAGTGACTCGTGTTGTGTGGCATTTTCCTCTTTGGTGCCTTTGTTGTTTATCATACACGTGGTGGAATACATAGTAAATGGTAGTTTATTTCATAACCTTCGTATACCATGGGCTAAGGATAAAGAAAAAGTAACCTTCTAAACCAAAGTAATGGAGTTAAAAGGAAATATTCTGTAGATCAGGGGAAATCTGTCCACCGAAAAGGAGAGCTTCAGGTAGGAGATATGATAAGAATCTCAAGGATACAAGTAATATTCCACATACGGTTTCAAAACCACTTGAGTTATCTACCGAGCGTGAAGCTGGGCCATCAAAAACAGCAGAAGTTACGGCGAAGGCTACACCAACCGGCCGTTCCTCTGGAATGTTAACTGTGGCCGTCCCATCTCTATCTAACCTCAGAACCTCCCTTGTGCGGGAGTGGTATCGTCCGATAAACATCTCAAACATACTCGAGATCGGGAAGATTTTGGCTAAAAATATGCCACAAACACAAAAGAACAATGGCACCGATGAGCGTGATGGTGTGGCCTATCGTCCCGCGACATCCGCCTATTTCTCCGGCTGTGCAGCATCGTCCAGAGCTCCATATGACGAGCATTGACAAGTTTCGCCCCGCCAGTAAAGTGGTGTTTAATGTTGGCCGTGTAAGCTTACACGAGCAGATTTTCGATGCAAGTCATGATCATGGTGTTCAGAAATCCCGAATCTGGACAAAGATTCGAGTAATAATGTACAGGGCCCGTATTCACCTAAAAGCTCCGGCTTTGCATATATTAAGCTTTTGGGCATGTTTAAGATGATAACTGGTAGCCTCAGTACCTAAATACTGGCCGAGCATTTGTACAGGCATTTAACATAAATATCAAGAATGAAAGTTTGATGAGTTACAGAAAGAATATAAGCTCCATAAAACATTAAGGTCTTTTCACCAAGGGCCAGTCTTTAATAGCATGGTGTAACGGGAGATCCCAGACTATGTTCGGGGGAAAGATAAAAGTTTTAATCTTGGAACGCAACATAAATTGCTGTGCAGGTCACCACTCCCTCTAATGAGGGCAATTGAAAT
This sequence comes from Ophioderma brevispina, assembly GCA_023653785.1. Classification (NCBI taxonomy): domain Eukaryota; kingdom Metazoa; phylum Echinodermata; class Ophiuroidea; order Amphilepidida; family Ophiodermatidae; genus Ophioderma; species Ophioderma brevispina. Next base: position 5,790 of record JAMKCH010030280.1, read on the forward strand.
GGTTTGACAGTTCTGATCCCGCAGCTTGACCGACGTCAGTTGGTTGAGTCCCTTTCCCATTGTTTTACTTTTCTGGGTATGCTCAGTTTCCACATGTCTATGCAACGCAGGGAGCTCCATATTTGGGACCCTCATGGTCGCTGAGAAGTACAGGTGTTTGTTTAATAGACGTCCAGTAACTGAGTATTTACTGGAGACGAAAGCGGAGAAATCTATCAAAGGAATGAAGTCCTGGTGACGATTCTCAGATTAGCGTCAAATTCTAACCTTTCGAGATAAGGAATCAAACAAACAAGGATACAAGTCAGGGGGCAAAGGATCTATCTTGAACACAAAATTGTTCAATAAGAGCTCATCAAAAGGCAATGTCTCCATTGGTTGCGGCAATAGGCTTATGACAAGGGCTCACAAAACACTCCTACATGGGACGCAGTTTACAACAACCCCCCTTGGTACAAATTAAAGTCAACAAAGAAGGTAACAAGTTCAGCGGATCTCTGAAACATGCAGTAAACAGGTGGCGGGGGATCACCAACGATCAGTTTATTTTGTGGAAACATCCAAGGTTATCACCGTGAGTTTTTCGCCAGCAGACAACTAAAGCCGCATCAAAAATTGTCACCAATTATAGTGAAGGATTCCTGCCAACGAAAAGATAATGCAAGAAGAGATATACAAACCTTCTGTCAAAAGGTGCGGTTCGTTTGCCACGCCATAGTCAAGGCCAGTTTCATTTCGCGCCTATTGTTTATTTCCAAAGAAGACCGGGAGATCTTCGACCTGTAATAAATCTTCGCACCTTTCAAATTCATTGTAAAAAGCATTTCAAGATGGAAAACTTGCAAAATTCGATTCAGTTGATCGGAAGGAGGGCGAGTTTCAGTGGTTACAGCTGGGATTTAAAAGATGCTTATTTTTCGATACCTATCCACAAGCAACATTGGAAAAGCCATTTCTGCAATTTTCTGCTCTAACCCTTTGGTCCTGACATTGCGGCCGCGAATTTTCACAAAGTTAAGCCAGTCATTGCGCACATGAGACAAAATGTGATACGATGCCTAATTTATATAGCGATTTACTAATAGTAGCGTCCTCGGCAAGGAACGCAACGACAAGCGAGGTCGCAATGTAGTTTCTTTCGAGCCTCGGATTTCTTGTAAATATGGAAACGTCATGTTCAGCGTTCCGAAAACTCGGACCGATTTCTCGTTTTTCTGTTAGATTCAAGAGGAGTGGAAATCTTCTTACCGCAGGCCAAAATTGTGAGCATTTTAGCCCAAACAGAGTCGCTGCTTTCGACGGTTCCGTCTCGACAATTCGTCAAGTATCAAGCACAGTAGGCTTGATGATATTGACCAAATGGGCCGTTATGCCAGCAGTCATTTATTGTCGTTTTCTACAACAGGATTTGAATCGTTGGCATCCAGAAACAGGAGAAAGATTATCATACAACGAATTTCATGGAGATAAGCCGACCAGCTCGACAGGAGCTTCAGTTATGGATCAAAATTTAAACACTTGGAACGGCAAGGCAATGATGCTGCTAAGCCAATATAATTATTCAAACAGATGCCTCCATGAAGGGATGGGAGCTGTAATGTCAACAACCAGGCCAGAAGACCAATGGACTTTGGTCGAAGGAGGAAAACAACTCAACACATAAGTGTGTCTAGAGCTCATGACTGCCTGGTTTGCAGTGGAGTCACTGGTCAACACCTTTCCCGGCGTACATATGCGTCTTCCACAGCTGTGTCATATGTGAACAAGCAGGGTGGCACTCGATCGTGCCAGATGCAGTGCCATAAAGCCAAGACAACTTTGGAATGGGCTATTCGCACATCATATTCATTATCTGCAGCGGTAATCATCCCGGGTATTCAAATGTACCAGCAGACAGTCTTCGCGATCCTCAATTACAATCCTCGAGTGTGCCACTAATCAAGAATTTTCAGCGCGCTCGTTCGCAGCTAAAGTTCGTCCCTCAAGTGGACCTTTTCGCATCGAGGCCTCATGCCCAATTCACAAGTTCGTTTCTTGGAAGCCCGACCCTCTGGCATGGAAGGGTCGACGCGTTCTCCATTCCGTGGGGGAAAATATATGCATAAACCGTCCCCCAACTCAATTTGTCTAATAAGTCCTTTATTGCAAAATGTGCACACCGACAAGGTGTCAAGAATGTTATTAATCGCTCCAGTATGGCAAACGCAACCTTGGTTTCCAAGTCTACTAAGGTCGCCATCTTCAACTTCATCACTCAGGAAAAAGCATCCTCCTGCGTCAATGAGAACTGGCAGGTTGCTTGGTCATCCGACACTTATCAGTCAAAGGAATTTCTGGCAGAGGGGCGGCACAGCCGAGCTATTCTCGCCTCATGAGATCATTAACAGAGACACACTACAAGGAGATTTTTATTATCTTGTAGAACTTGTTCCGAGGTAGATAGGTATATCAATCCGTATTTTGGGTCAGTATATTGGCCCCTCTGACTATAAACGCCCCTTTTTTTTAAAAGAGAATGAAAAAGGTTTTGGTGTGAATTTTTTTTTCTTGGTTCAAAATTTTTTGTTTTACCCACCCTGGTCAGTGTGGCCTGAGGATTTGAGGGTCTTATTTTGACCAGACAGTGGATTCAGAGTGAGCAGTGGATTATATATGATGCCGAGGTGTACTATTCCATTTCAGTCTCTTTAAAAAAAAAGGGGTGTTTATAGTCGGAGGGCCAATCTACTGACAAAATACTGATTTAATACTTATCTACTTCGAACAAGTTCTACACCGATAATTAAAAAATCATCCTGCAGGTGTCTACCTTTGTATAATTACCAATTGTGTTCCACCCTCTAGGAAATGTGGGTAACTTCATAAAATAGGGGTAAAAATTAGTACAGGGGTAAATTTGAAATCAAGTCAAATTGTGTTTAATGCGCACCATTGTATTTGTCTCATACGGAATAAAAAAAAGTATAGTTTGTCTAGGTTCGGACCTTTAGTTACACGGCTACAGCCCTGATAAGGTTCGAGGACAGCCTGGGGCAAAAATATATATGTTGCAACTGGTGTAAAATAAGTTATGAACAACAACTTGACACCAGTTTCGACAAAATCGGAGCACTGGGCAAGGTTTACCCCCAGTATGACCTTGAACCTTAAAGGGATGACCCGATTTGTCTATTTTTCATCTCGATAGAATGGCCTTCACCCCAAAACCCCATCTGTAAAGTTTTGCGCAGACATTTCAACCGGTTTTGAATTGAGCTAAAAATGTGATTTTGTAATCCCCATAGAGTACTGTTAAAATTAATATTTGTCAACCAAAATGGGGCATATTTTTTAGCCCTAAGATATCATAGGGGGTAAATGAGAAAAATGGCTTTCTTCTGACACCAAAATTTTGACTACTTCCGGTAAAATCTGGGGTCCCTGGGGACGAGGCTATTACTGATCAGACCATGGACATTAATACGGCTGTACCGGTTTAACTAGACAAACTATACCTTTCTTAATCCTTGCAATTTGACAAATACATATCCATAACTTTCCTGGAAACTGATTGGGCAATGCATATAAGGGTGCTGTTCGAATGCATTGCGGTCAAACAAATGAAATACTACCTTCTGGGGGCATTGTTTTGTTACTGTCGAGCATTCATACTGCGGTTAAAGAAAGGGTTTGGTTTACAAATAATGCTGGCACAAGTAAGCAATATGTAGGAACACCCCCATAAGATGACCACATTAATACTTTTGTTTGACACATTATGCAGAGATGCAAATTTGTCTATGTTTGCGAGAATCAAATTTACTTGAAATTACAACACTTAATACATGATTCAATGGGAGAAATATCTGGAAGCTACGAGAATCACTGAGAATTGATTCTGTGATTCTCACGATAACAGGGATGCTTGCACAAAAGTATGCCTATTTGCATAAGACGCCTCACTCCGCTCGGCCGAGGGCTTTACACTCGATCGACACACGGCTCTAGCGATCCTATCACGGATGACAAAATTTTGAGGTGTCTTTGAAAGACTATGCAGTGCAGTGCAGTGCAATGATGAAAACCATCTCTGACTCAACACAGCAACAATGCAATGCAATTTGAACTGTGTTGCTGCTGAGATGGTTTTCATCCATTTTCAATCATACTGCAGTAAGTATATGAATGGACCTTTAAAAGTGGGCAACCCCATTGAAAGCCTCATATCTACCTGCACTTCAAAATCGAGACATTGTATAGCAAGTTCAATGGTATGAGCAAAAAGGTCCCAACATGTGATTGACTACAGATGTTCGCTACACGGCCAATTTCTTCATGGTAGTTACCACGCAGCTACCACCGAGTAGACATGGATTACCTACCCACTAGACGTACACTCACCGGCCAGGATTCCGTTATGTTTGCCGCATAGACGGATAGTGTACACACAGTGGCTGTCTGCTCCGTTGCGGTAGCGGCATTTCTCATGGCTAATTATGTTTAGATATTTTTGCCATATATTTGCATTTTTATTAAAAGTGCGGGAATATGGGGGTTTTGATGATGCCCGATTTGAATTTCATGATTTACCTAAAAATTATCCAAAAATGCTAAACAGAGTCCAAGTGCATAGTGCCCTCAATTCGGTCCACTATCAAAATGGCGCGGCGTTGTGGTAACCATGCAGGGGTAGCTAATGTATATGTCTACTCCGGTACTGTCTACATCATATCCACCTTCTCTCCACCTCGTAAGGAACTACAGGGTAGTCATCGGGATAGGTACTGTATAGTAGCCACATCATTGTATTACCTATTGTACTTTGCAAGCCCCATCTTGCAGCTACTGCCTCGCAATTAGCCCAGTGTGTACCGTGCAGTAGCTGCCGCGGTAGACATGGTGTAGCTGCCGTATCTACCACTCGAGTAAGAAAACGGCCGTGTAGACCACTGTGATACACATTTTTGGAATTTGTGGTGCTTGTTCCGATTTTTGTCTCTTGTGTTCTCTACCTGAGAGCCTGGCACTTGCACATATGCCCCATCAAGTACTGTGGGAAACAAACTTCCCGTTTTTATGGTTGAAGCAATAATGCATTGCAAAGCCCTATTCAATACCATTAAAACAGTGTTTTTTGTTTTTATCTTGGAATGAAATGGATTTGAGAGCTCAAATTCAGGACTACAATGAGAAAAATACGGCCTTTCATCTGATATCAAAATTGATACTTCGGGGTAAATCAGGGGGGTCCCAAAGACAATCGGAACACGCACCTTTAACATCCAAACTTCAAAGTTTGTAATCTGTAAAGTCTGACAACTTGCCTTTAATTTTAGAATACTCTACACAAGGGACACATACATTTTTGTTGGAGTAATGCACACCACGGTATGATTGAAGAATGGTCAAAGAAACCAATAAAATAACTACTACACTAGTTTCAGAGAGAGTATTTCATTTTATTGACACATTTACAATGTAAATTCATCAGAGCCATATTCTAATTGAAACTTACAAGTTGCACATAAAAATAACATGCTTAGTGGCTTATAAGAGGAGGAAGAAAGTCCAATCCCAAGGCCTTGCTATTATAATTTATATTTAATTTTGATGTGCCTCTTCTCTCAGTACAACTCACCAACTTCAAGGTGGGCTTTTCCATTTAATGCTAATAAATTACACTTAAATTTTACACTCACCTTCCATATTAAAATTTAACTGGTACAACACCCTTGCTTCATCTAAGCAATCGGTGTAGGCACATTTTTGCAAGAATTTTTGACCAAGTACTTTTTCTTACATTAAACTCTGATACTACACAAAATTTACTGTGTAAGATCAAGAATTGCAGTGCAGGCCTATGGAAATTTTTTAGCAGTATAGTAGTAAAACCAAAGTTTTAAATCCGGTTTCTTCACGGGGTGGGGTGGGGTGGAGTGGGGTGGGGTGGGGTGGGGTGGGGTGGGGGGTGTACATAAAATGTGTGTAGGTCATGTTCATGTGAAACAATTTGTTCACATTTTCTATAACAAAGTTTTCTGGCTATCATTATTGAGTAGCTGCTTATCAAATTTTGGAAATATTGAATTATCTTAGATTGCATTGAACCACTTCTTGCTACTTGTTAATCAGTAATAACTGTACATATGTTCAAAATGCTACAGGTTTGTGTGAGCAGTAACATTTCTACCAAAATAAAGGGAATCTTTATTAGAGCATGGGTTCTCAAAAGGCGGCTCTCGGCCCAAATCCGGCCCGTCAAACATTGATTTTTGGCCCTTGACTTTGCTCTCAAATATAAAGGGAAACTAAGAATTTCAGGTGCATTTTGCCCTTAAGTAGGGAACTTTCAAATGTGTTCAGCATTCTCTGGTCTCTTCAGCTAATACAATTGAGAACACTGCTTCAGATAACCAAATTACCAAATGACGTTATGACAGAAAAGCACAATAAGGCATTACCATAACATTAGCAATTTTTCTTAATGTCACGTATTTTTACTAAATTACTGAATTCCCCCTACTTTACTGTTTTAATATGTTTTATACATGTATACATAGTGAAGATAATTGATGGTTTCTCAACCACTTTGACAATTTTTCATAAACATAACTTCAATATTCCGTAAATTTGACGGAAAAAATCTACCATTCAAAAATGTTCTAAAAAATGTTCTCAAGCATTTTTTAAAGGAATTCATTATGTGTTGATTACATTCATGTTTATACATATTGGTCCTGATTTACATAATTTTTTTGGGCAAAAGTCAACCATTGGTTTTCTCGAGGGCGACAAACAGACAGTGGCTATTGTTACTGTCACCGTCATGTACGCCATTACAATAGCAATATTTATTAACCACTTGGAATAACTTCAATAAGTTTAGCAGTTTGCCTTTATTGTTTTTTGGTAAAGGACAATCAACTTTGTATACCTTAAAACAAAAAATATGAATATGGTATGCATAAATAAATATAACCTAATTTTGTTTTGCTAGTGTTTACCTCCGTCAATATTTTTGCATAACAATAGCATTTTTCAATTCTCCGCGGGAACAACAGCCATCCCCCCCGAGATCGAGGCAACATCAATATCAATTTCCATCGTGGCTGTGGCAGTCATGTAAAGGCAGTGCGAAATTGAATCAGAGTATGTTTACTTTTTTTATAATCTGGTACCTAAATCAGTCGTCAATAATATTACAAGTAACAATAGCACGGAATGGTTCAGTCTATGGGCCCGAAACCTGAGCGGGTGTAGAAATTCAATGTAATGTGCTTTGTTTGTATTCACGATAGATGTTCATGCATGGATCCATACTGTATAGAATACGCGTGCACGATGTTGTCGCAGTGGGTACATGCAGGGCCCAGGGCTCGCGATAACTTGTTTAGCATAGCAGTTTGCTACACTTTTTAAGATTGTGTAACAATTTTTCCTCAACGTATCACTATCAATATGATCAAACAAGAACTGTTGGCAAAAATGCTACACAACTAAAAATCCCTAGCGCGCGCGCCTGGCGCTTCCAATGTCGATCGCGTATTACGGGCCAACGTCAGGCTGCAACCTTAAATCGTGGAATCAGGGAGATTTGATCTTGGAAATCAGGGAGATTTGGATTAGAATCAGGGAGATTTTTTTTAACAGCATTTCACAGGGTAACATCTATAGTAGGTCCTCCAGAGGAATATATAGGCAAGGATTTTGTTGTCTTAAAGATCATTGAAAGCTTCCCCATTTAATGAACTGTCAGTAGGACTTAGTTTTCATTTTGAATTTTTGCAAAAGGACATTGAAAAAGTCTGAAGTAAACGTCAACTTAAGGTTTTCGTAACTTGAAAACGGACCACCTACATACTATGAACTGCATTCATGAGATAGAGCTCATTAAAATAAGCTTTCCCGAAAAAATGGCAGGGCTCCGCCGTCTGACAGCCCCCATTTTGGGAACTTCATGGGACAAAGTCCCGCCAGGCACCAAAATAATTATAACCTAACACTTTTGCATTAATAGCCATGATGGCGCAATACTTCAGAAAGGCAAAGAGTAAATCACATAGGTTATTATCTTGTAGGCCTATCCCTTTGCACCCATGGAGTTAAATTGTGTAACACTTTAAGACACAGCATATAGGCAGTTAATGGCTTAATATTAAAATATTGCTGTGCTGATCAATCCTGAAAGCGGGAGAAAAACGATGTCTGAAACCAGTTCAACAAACTTTGTAGACTTTGATAATCTTGTGTCTTTAATCACTTTGTAAAGAGCCTTACATCCTTTCTCCCTAATATTGTGTTACTTATCTCTTCACTTTATCTATGTTTTATTTTTATTTCAATAGCGCGATCATTTTCCGTATTTTTACTCGGAAAAGGTGTACTTCCTGAATGTCGGCATTTTGGGTCATTTTCACACATAGTGGTGGCTGATGTATAAATGCCGACTTGTACTTTTCCGTACAAAAAATGACGCAAAATACCGACAATCGGGAAGTACTTTTTCAGAAGAAAAAATTACTCTTTAGAGGTGGAAAATCCGGAGAGTTCGGCGCTCAATCGGGAGACCGGGAGATTGGTTCCAATTCCGGGAGTCGCCCGGACAATCCGGGAGAGTTGGCAGCTCTTTGGCAACGTTACTAATTCTTGACGGAAGGTGTTTAATCGTGACAGAAGTGATGGAGGGCCCGGCTAAAAGGTACGTAAGTCCTGTTGATGGCAATGGTGCTACTGTTATGATATATTGTGCATCTATAGAGATACCCAAAATATGGCAGTTGTCTTCACCCGGCTACTATAATAATTGTAAATAGTTAAACAAGGGCGAGGAGTGCTAATGTTACCATTCTTTTGCATTGTATACGTCCTTGACATGTCACATTAGCGAGTATTGTTATGGTGTGTTTTACAGAATTGGTAATATATTACATATGATTTTACCATGGTAAAAACTGCTGCCATTTGTAGTATTACAAGCCATAGTAGACCAATCTGCAATACTTGTTCTAATTTAAAAAATGTTACACATTTCCTATATACTCCAATGGTATTCTCAAAACTAATATCGTATCGTGGGAATAATTAAACGGAAAAAGTTATATTTTTTTAACCTTAAATGAAAGTAGGGGTGCCTATGGAAGTTAAACTAGTTAAAATTAGCCATGTAATAGAAATTATTTTTCCCCCCTTGTGGGTAGGCTTTTGGTTACCCCTTATTGTGCTTTTAGTCATCTTACTTTTTGTGTACAACAGCCATACTTAGCCATGGAATATATTTGTAATAATAAAACAGAATTAATTTTCACAAAACTTTCACAATTTAATAGCATTGGCTTCCAAGACTTTGCAGCCACATAATGTCCTAGTACTAAACATACTGCAAGTTAAACCTGCAGATCCATGGTGGGGAGCAATATGGAAATGAGCTCATTAATATGCACAAGTTATATTTTGCGAAAAGAAACAGGCTCACAGCACCCGCTGTACTGGTACTGCAACACATTTGGTGTGAAGGAAAGTGTATTGGTTGCAATGTATATAAGGTTCATAATGGGCAGTGGAGCATATTTTGTTCTGCCAAAACACAACTTTTGGTGTTGGCTTATTATAAAATGAGAAAGAAATAAAAAAACCAAAAACGTTTTTTTTAACAATTTTAAGAAGTGAAATAAGTTAATAGTGTGTGCCAATTTAGGAATTGTGCCTGTAAATGTTTAGGTTTTTTTTTTCGGGTTCTGAACCACTTCAGGATGTGTTTCGTCTCTTTCACAAAATATTCCAATAAGCTGAATAAAAACGTGTTTGCCATGCATGGGTGCATGATTGAAGAGTGAGAGATACAACATTTTTGTATGGTATGTGAAAAAGTTGGTTTGGATAGGACGTGTGCCTCTGGAAGTTAAGACCCAGTATCTATACCAATTTTTGCCGAAAAAAAGACTCATACCTATACCAGAGGTGAAAATTTTGGCCATATTACATAAATTTGCCATTTTATTCCTCAAAATGTTGGACTTGTGTGCAAATTGGTCAAAATTTGGCTTCAGATTGAGAGAAATGGAACAAATTTGAGAAAAATTTGAAAAAAAACCCAACCATTGCTCTATCAAAATTGGCATTGATATTACCATTAGGTTGAAAATGAGATCAATGTTTGTGGCAAATACCCGTGGGTCATGTGTTTAGTTACCCCATTTCACCCCACCCCCGCCCCGTCCCACCCCCACCTTGATAACGTGAGCAGTGACACTAACGCAGAGGCAAGCAGGTCATATTATACTGTATTCCAGTAGTCACAGTACCTAAGTAAAATAGATTCTTGCCCACCCATTTTGGCAAGCTGAGTGGGATAAAATGATAAGATATAATAGCTGTTTTGGAGAGTTTGGAATAAAACTTACTTTTGATGATTTTTGTCCATTCTTATATACATTGTTAAGACTATACTCCATTTCCCTACCTCAGTGCAGTGACATCGGGTGCAAGCTTGATGAGTCGCCAGTAATAATATTAA
>JAMKCH010030281.1:0-110847 GCA_023653785.1 Ophioderma brevispina
GATGAATTAACAGCTAATGTATTACGATAACTAATTTAATGTAAACAAAGCACATAGCACCTCAAAACCATCAACCATCCTTTTTCCGTTTTTCCTCGTTTCCTCTATTTCCCCACACACTTACAACAATTCCAGCAACTCGATAAATAATTGGACTAACTTGATGTCTTTGTGTATTTATATACTAAATAAATGCAATAAAGTAGTGCGATTTTGAGTACATGTAGAAAACATATTAAAAGTTTCACTAATTCAATATGTGAGATACCTCAATTAAAATATATGATTAGTGATAACTTAAAATATTACTCATTGAAATTAATCAATAAAATAAAATGCAACCGGGTTACACTTAAATTGTTTGAGTAGCTACAAGAAATTATTTTTTTGAGTGCACCTTCGTATTCAACTTGCCACCATCTTTGTTTTACTATATTATTGTGCGTAGACTATTATTAAATTTACATGTTGTTGAAATACAAAGACAAACATGATTTCTATGCATTTTATCCATTTTAAATTGGCTAATTTTGAGAAAGAGAAGGTTGGGAAATGCATTTTTTTCACAAAGAAGGTACGCTTACAGTGTTGTACGTTAAAGCCGATAGAAACTTGACATTAAATGGATTTTTGTTTAAGTTGGATTGAAATTCAAACACACACAAACACACAAAAAAAGAAAGAAAGAGAGAAAGAAAGAAAGAAAGAAAGAGAGAGCAATAAAGAAAGACAGAGAGAAAGAGAGAAAGAAAGAAAGAGAGAAATAAAGAAAGACAGAGAGAAAGAGAGAAAGAAAGAAAGAAAGAAAGAAAGAGAGAAAGAGAGAAAGAAAGAAAGAAAGAGAGAGAGAGAGAAAGAAAGAGAGAGAGAGAGAAAGAAAGAGAGAAAGAGAGAGAGAGAGAAAGAAAGAGAGAGAGAGAGAGAGAAAGAAAGAAAGATACACAAACAAACCAAACGTCAAACATAATAATCATACAATGCTTACCTCCCCGGGGGGGGGGGGGCACCTGTATTTCAAGGTGGATATCATGCTCGTGTATGGCCTCCCAAAACATAACATAAGCGCGTGTTTCACTTGGCAAGAAAAACACCCTAAGCACGTATTTTGGTTGTTTTTGCTACCCTAAACAAGCACTTTGGCTTTGATTTTGCTACCCTTAACAAGTGTTTTCGTTTAGTTTTACTATCCTATAAGTAATGTGAATGACAGTTTAAAAATACACCCTAAACAAGTATTTTGACAACATTTTGCTACCCTAAACGAGAAAGTTTAACAATGTACCTTTAACCACACTGAGCAGGCTATAATCTCTTTTTGTAACTGGTTCTGAAAAATTTGCACATGATTTCACTGAAGTTTTTGTGTATTTTATTTCACTCTTATGTGTAAAAGCATCATTTGCGCATTATCTAGGGCTTAATAAGTTTAAAATTTAAATCCATTTAAGTCTTTTTAAAGTTGTCCCCATTTCTTTGGAATTAATGAGTCTTGTCGGATGTCGTAATTATTGACATTTTTAATGCAAATTCAGCCATTTCATTGAACTAAAACCCGGACTAAATATTCATGATTTTTGTTTTGAGTGACATAAATTAGAGACAGACCCTAATTCCGTTTCTGCGTACATATACTTGTAACGATCAATCATAGTGTAGATTAACACGCGAAAATGAAATGAAACTCCTAATTATAAAGGCTTTATGTGTAGGAGACGACGACGACGACATAGAGAAAATAAGCTAAAATAAGGTTGAAAACGGTTAAAATCACTCGGGGAATCCACCATGTGAAATCAGGAGAAAATCGGGAACAAAACCCACTGTTTTCCAGCATTTTAATGTGATTTTTAAAAGTATTCAAACTATCACACCCTAAACATATTTTTCGACGTGAAAAGCATACCCTAATTTTGAATTTTTGATGATTTTGATACCCTAAACAATGTACGCGCGTACATCGCCTGATCTCAAAAAACGACCCTAATTACGTGTTTTTGTACACGAGCATGATATCCACCTTGGAATACAAGTGCCCCCCGGGTTACCTCCTGTATGAATTAGATTTATCGGACTTCTCAAAATAAATTGTTTAAAAAATCGGGTTTGTAAAATACTCTCAAAATAAATGTTTTTTATGAGAATATCCACAAAAAGTCATTTGGATCATTGAAGCAACACACATAACTATACAGCCCCTTGTAATGTCAAGCTAAGCACCTTAAATCCAGAGAGAGTTTCTTGAGCAAAGTCATTGAAACAATCTCTAAGGAATCGCCTTGGGGAAAGAAAGACTTGCTATCAACCAAGTATAACATCTATTGGTATATTGAACATGGTGAGCGTCTTCCACCTGCACTGTTAAAAATGTTCCTAATTTCACCAGACGTTACCTTTTAAATTACGGTAAACCCAATTATTCAATAATCTTCACGCTTTATTACCTATACCTAACATAAAATTACAATTTTGAAGCAGAAAAATGTAAATGAACTGTGGCTAGAAAATAATACTACACATTTTGAAAAAAGGTAGTATTTATACGCTGACCGTTGTTATATTTTCCGTAATATTATGTTCTTTTGTAACTTACTGTTTTTAATATAATGTAAAAATATGAACTATGAAAATCGTTTTACCAATAAAATGTGTTAAATAACGTTATAAGTAACGTCATTAAAATATGCAAAATCTTATTTTTCCTATCATTTTTAAAAATAGTTTTAAAAACTCTATTTAACTCTACCATCCTTTTTGTATTATATTTAGTTTAATTTGAAAAAAAAGTAGTACACACATTTATATTTAATTTTAGCATCTGTATCAGCAAAGTCATGTAGTGTAGTGGATAAGGTTGAGGACTTGTAATGTTAAGGCCCAGGTTCGAACCTATGTAAGGTGTATTAAGTTTATTCATATGATGATGATTAAGTAATTGGTGACATTAGAATGTGTACATTACTATATAAAACGAAGTGTTATAAACTGGTTTAAATCTTTTTTTTTTCACGTTTTCCCTGTGTTTATTGCCTTTTTCCTCAAAATTGTTTGACTGAAATATATCTTTTTTACAACCATGTGGTAACGTAAATACAACGTTTGTATGATGCCATAGCTACAACGTGAAAATTTGGTCAGAGGATTGTAATAACGTTTTAATTGTTAATATTGTTTAAACAAGTCAAAAATCAACAATAACTTTGAAGCTGAGATTTGACGCCGTTATTTTACGTTCCCTGCAATGGTTTCGTATTTTTACGGCTCCAGTTATTTTACGTTCTGCACGTTGTGAGTCCCAGCTGCCAGTCAAATCCCTGTTTTTTTACAGGTTTATTTTTTAACATGGGCTGAATGGCGATGTCTCAATAGATTGAGAACCAGAACTGGCCGATCTGAGGTTTCCTTGCAGAAGTGGGGCTAGATAGCTGGAAGTACATCAGGACGCTACCTGTGGTTGTGGAACAGCACCACAGACAATGGAACATCTCTTGGTCTGCCCACTGTTGGAGCAACAATGCTCAGAGAAGGACCTTGCAGAATTCAGTGAAGCAGCCAGACATTGTACCCATCTCTGGCTAAAGATGTGTGTATGGCAAGCCATAAAGGCCATAACGTACGTATTGCCGCAACGCGTTGCGAGAAAGTAGCAACGCGTTGCCAAAATGTCACAACGCGTTGCGGTGTCGGCCAATTAAAATGATCATTTTCTGTGACGTATTTCAAAAAATAGACCCAAACGCGTTGCAAAATTTCTAGCAACGCGTTGTGGAAAACTCACAACGCGTTTGCAAAGACTTTCAAAACGCGTTGCGAGATCCCACAACGCGGTGCGAGCTTTACAACGGCGTTGCGAAGGTCCAGAAGCCATAAGGGTCATACGTGCATTGCCCGCAACGCAGTTGTGAGAAAGTAGCAACGCGTTGCGCGGACATTTCGGCAACGCGTTGCCGGCGTTCGGCCCAATCGAAACATGAATTTCTGTGACGGTATGTTCAAAAAAAATTAGATCAAAAACCCTTGCGACAATAGTTATGAACCTTAGGCCTTCACAACAGCGTGTCAAGGCCTTCAAACGCGTTGCGCAGCTTCACAACACGTTGTAAACTTCACAACGCGTTGTGAAGGCATAAGGGTCATAACGTTTCGACGCAACGCGTGTGAAGTTGCAACGAGTTGTGAAGCTCGCCCCGCGTGTGAGAATTAGATTTTTGAAGTATGCAAAAAAATTCGTGATTTTGATTGCCGGCAACGCGTTGCGACATCACCGCCAACGAGTTGCTGAAATGTCGCAACGCGTTATGACCCTTATGGTTGTGGACCTGTCGCAACGCGTTGTGAAGCTTGCAACGCGTTGTGAGAAATGTGAGAGAGAATTATATTTTTGAAATATGTCACAAAAACTCGTTGATTTTGATTGGCCCGAACACCGCAACGCGTGGACTGAAATGTCGCAATACGCATTGTCGCAACAGCGTTGTGAAGCTTGCAACATGCGTTGTGAAGCTCGCAAACGCGTTGTGACGGTTTGCAAACGCGTTGCAAAGTATCTAGCAACGCGTTGTGGGTTTATTGTTGACAATTACGTCACAGAAATTCATGATTTTGATTGGCCTCCACGCAACGCGTTGCTGAAAGTCGCAACGGCGTTGCGGCAATACGTTAGTGCCTTATGGCTGCGATATGTGTGCGTGTTATTTTAACAGGTTTCGACGGGGCCGCGGGGGGGGGTCTGTGGCATTAAAAAGTCTTTTTTTTTATAAACACAAGAACCATATGATACACATATTGCTTGTGTTGAATGTGAAATAGGTTGTGTTCAGACAAATATGCCAGGTTTGGTTCAGATTATCTAGTCGAACAAAATGCTCCCTTAAACATGTACATTATTTTTAAAAATAAGAAAAAAAACACGTCACCTTTTCTGGCGAGCTGGAAAGTGCTGAAGTTGCGGTTGTTTCCTTAGCCTCTCTTTTGGGGCTTTTTGCCATTTGAAATGAAACAAATAATTAGGCAAAAGCTCTGGGGCCATTTCATTCCAAAGCCCAATGTGTGGAATCATCCTCTAAGATTTACTTTCACAATGGCTTCGTAGTTTCGAAAAAAAAGTTTGACAAAAGACCAGTTTTATTAAAACAGGTACATGGCGATCTGGACATACGCCGGCTGCATCACTAGCGGCATATGTGACAAGGTAACGTATTTTGAGAAAAAATTGATTTTTTTATCAAAATGTCTTAGTTTCCGTTCTCTGAAATATAGGTGTCCCAATAAAAACGCAACATTGGTGCCAGCCACCGAAGTTGGAACCAACGCATATGACTATTTGTCAATGGCTCTACAGTATGAAGGGGACTGTTAGCTAATATCCACACCATGACAAATTTCCCCATAGCGATAGAAGTAAACAGTTTTAAAGATATGACCCAGGCAATTAAATAACCCGCAGCGAACCAATTTACCAAAATGAAGCTGGTTAACGACAAGGAGGCCACTGAAAGAACCTAATGGGCCAATACAATTGGATTGCGATCAACTTTAATGGCCCGAATTCCTTGCAGAAAAAACTTCTACTGGATCAAAATAACTGCATTTATCGAGAATTAGTTTTCAAACTGATACTGAAAACAACATTAATTTATTTGGTAAGAAAATTACATATCACGGACGATATAAGGTTTAAAAAAATATGGAATAAGTTATCGACAACTCCCTGATACGGAATAAAATTATAAATCTGTTGGGCTGTGACTTTGCTTGTTACATTCCGAAATTTATGAACACAAGTAAATCATGTTTTTCCAACACAAAACTCAAATAACCTCCAATCCATGTCCAATTGTTGGTTATAACAGAACCTTCCTGTGGGTCCCAAACCTTGATGATTAAGATTAGCTACAATCCAATGTCTAATTAGACAATATGAAAGATATTTGTTGGTAAAATTTTTCCAATTCTTAAAGCCAGGTTTATACCATGTTATTCAAGGGAACATTCATGATAATTTTATTGCAGCATCGGCCATTTTTTAAAAAAAGATGAATGTTCTGCACGCATATAGTACAGTGCCTTATATGTATTTACTTGAGCCTGAAAATTGGTAAAATGAATCCTGCGGGTTACTTGATTTTCTAGGGTCATATCATTAAACATATTAACTCTGCCTTTACGAACTGTTCAGGGACAGTAGCTAATAGTCCTATCTTACCTTACGACAAAGAATTAGTAGTCATATGCTTTTGATCAAGACTTATGGGCGGCTGGCACCAAGTGTGCGCGTTCTCATGGCTGGCTGGCACCAAGTGTTGCGTTCTTATTGGACACGCTGACGTAGTCATGAAAGGAATTTTTTACAGTCTATCATGTCCAATGAAGACAGTCAATAAATAAAACGATTGTGACCCAACACGTTTCCATGCCATTACTTGTTAGGGGAAAAATTCGAAGTCAAAAACAGATAAAAAACCCAGCTGCCCTTGGGTTAGTAAAGGAGACCTGTTCCTGGAGTCCCCCGGTGGGTGTGGCACTGGCGGATCCAGGGGGTGTTTTTTTTTTTTGGGGGGGGGGCCGACCCCGGTTAATTGGCAAAAAATCTTTGTAAAATCAGCCAATTTTTACCATAACGACCCTTCCAGCCCCGGTTAATTAGTAATTTTCAGGGCGTGGATTCCGCCCTGGTGGTGGGGTGGGGTGTTGGTGGGTGGGGGGGGGATTTACCTAAAAGGGGGGTGGTAGGAATTCAGTATTCTGAGTTCCTATTCTGCCACAACATCCTGCAGACATGTTTTTTCCGTTGAGGCTGCTGACATACTAAGGTCGGTGGCACCAAATGACTAAATTCTTTCCAAAATTGGGTACCGGTGGCCTTTAACGAGTTGTAAAAATGGAATATGTTTTATAATAAGCATATTTTAAAGAAATATGACCCATTCATTACGTAATGTCAGAAATTATGACCCCATTCATTCATATACATGATATAGGTAATGTCCAAAAAATATGGGACATCATATCGTAACATGGAACCATGAATATAGCTGGCCAAAATGACCCATCTGTATAGTACAGTTCCACATTTAAACCATTTTAGACACAGTTTAGGCCATATCTTAGTTAGTACTAGACAAAAAAAACAAACACGACACATTTATATAGTGTAATTGGAAAAAAAAAAACGACCCAAACATTTAGTAGTATGGTAAAAGAAAAACCACGACCCACTGTTATGGATGAAAATGCTTACCAATATCGCCGGCCAAATTATTGTAGCCACACTTTTACCTCTGAGTAGCCCGGGGCAGTGAAGTAGGGTTGGCGATCCAAAAACTCCCGATGTGAGATCACTAAATGAGGATTTGATCATTGACAGACAATATTGTATATTAATAAAAAAATCCTTGAAAAGGAAAAAGGACTCAAGAGGAAATATCATGTAAATGATATGTGAAGGTATTTGTGAAATCAAATGATAGTTGCTTTATTTTTAATGTTTTTTTGTTAAGGGGGGGGGGGGGTCACGGGTTTCGGGGCGCTAATATATTGGGGTTCTTAGGTTCTTTTTTTTCGACAAATGTTCATTTGGATTTGTTTCTGGAGGCTTTGATAGATTGCAACAAACCAATTGGTTAAAAGAATTTATGACTGAACTACTGAAATATGGGTGGTCACATGTGTTGGGCGTAGGGTTGTGTACGGGCAATAGGAGGGGTAATACTTTTTTAACATCCCCTTCCACTATTCGCATACATGTGCCAATCTTACAATTTATTACAATATAAAATAAACAACCAGTATCAAAACTGATGTGTGCAGGATAAAAGACAAAACAGAAAAGAAACAAACGACGTTTAGACACTATAAAAATGTCTTTGTCAAAGACAAACAAGGAATGGCACTCCAAACACACGAACGAAGACAGAAGCAGAGGGCACTTGAAAAGTAAGTAGAAAGAGAAGTGAAACTAGATAAATAGAAGAAAAATTACAAAGGACACAAGGAGAAAAAAGAGATGCCCAAAGCTGAAGTTAAGGCATTGCCACAAAAGGTATGAGTGACACCTGTAGATCAAAATAGTAACAAGAAGTGCTCAGAAACAGGCACCGCAGGAAAGAGCTGTAGATGGACTAAATATAGTCATTCCAAATTTTGTTTATTTTTCAGATTTGATGTTTATACCATACGGGGTAGATATCCAGTGTTGTTCTATGGTCACACACAATGCTCCAAAAACATGGTTCTTAGTGGTCGTTTGGTTTCGTCAACATACTGTTTTTGCCACTTTTACATGTAATGAGGTAGACGACATTGTATGAATTACAGTTTAGAGCATATTTAATTGTATGTTGTGAATTGTTGGTTGTACTGCTAAAGTTATAACTGGACTGTATGTTGCACAGGCTCTTTATGATATTTATGGTTGCATGCAGTACATTTCTTGCAAGGGTGAAAACCCTTGGGAGGAGGTTGTGTGAGAGGAGAAACCGTAGATCTAACAAGTAGATCTTTAAGGTTTTAGGTCTCCGAAAAGCTGCAACAGGAACATTGGGAATGGCTGCCCTGCACCTTTCTGAAGAATGAAGAATGGGGGCAAAAGTATGGAGAATACCACCAATACTGGGCAGAGCAGGATGAAAATCCAATACTAAAGATACCCTGTGTTGGATCTAGAGGAAGACCTAGGTTGGAGGGCAGTGGTACCTGGAATAGCCACTGCCTTCTTAATTTGTTGTTAAAGTGTGGGTATCCCCTATTATACAGTTGGATTCTGAGATCTGCAAGTCTTTCTTCCAATACTTCAGCCGAAGTATAAAGTCTTCGTAGACGGAAAGCAAGACTGTATGAAAGACATTGTTTTGTATGAATGGGGTGACATGATTGCCAATGTAGATACTGATGCTTATGAATTGACGAACGATAAGCTGACTTCAATGCCTTCGTCCATAGGAATGTTGGAATAAAGTGATGAGACGTCCATGGTTGCTAAAATAGGATTGGGTGGAAGGGGTCCTTGTTGATTGGCATCTTCCAAACGTCTCAAAAAGTCACTGCTGTCCTGTACATATGATGAAAGAGTAGGGACATGACTTTTCAACTGTAGATCAGCATATACAGATATCTTATCTGTGGCTGTCCCAGATCCACTGATGATTGGTCGACCAACTGGAAAGGTATCATATGTTTTATGTACTTTGGGGAGGAGATACAATCTACCTGGTTTAGGTTGTTGGGAGACAATGCATCTCTTAATTCAGATGATATAACTCCTTCATTGGGCTTTTTGAATGGCCTGGGAAACAATTTGCGAATGGATTGCTGTAGGATCTTTGTCCAAAGGTTTATAGTTTCTAGTATTACAATGTGGCTGATGTTAGCCAGAATTCTTCAGAAGAGCTGCGGCCCAAGGCTTTATGGGGTTTTCACAGATTTGGTAAAAAATCGCACAGGGGTTATAACAGGTCAGCCGTTTTAACCCGTTTGGTGCTGTTTCTGTTAAAAATTGTTTGAATTATCAGATTTGTTCTAGAATGATGCTGATTTAAGGCTCATAGAGGGTGTTCACAGATTGGGGTCAAAGGTCACGTTTGCCAATTAAAGGGGCATGCTTTGAAACTATTAACTAGTGTCATGAATAGATTCACACCAGTCACCTGGAATTTTCTATTACTCTCTGAAAAATCAATGATACAGTTTCAGTTTCAGTTTATTATTTTCCATACAAAATCAGATTACAATAAATGGACATTATGGAGGGAGAACCAGTCAAAGCAGAGCTCGATCATACTGGTCACCCTGGACAATACAGTGCAAGGACAAGGACATGACGTAAGACAAAGGTGCAAAACATTTAAGCATGTAGGCTGACAGGTTATAAAGAGTTATAAAGAATCAATATATGTTGAAATTGAATTCAAAGGTAAAAAAATAAGAAAAGTAGAAATACAATCATATGCAGCACAAAATGTAAAATAATAGTAATAATAATAATAATAAATAAGAACAGTCTAATGACAAGCAGACAATAAGTGATGTTTATAGCTTGACTTAAATTTAAACAGAGAAGTAGAATTAATAATATCACATGGAATGGTTCGCCATAATAAGGGACACTGACATCGTAGCGTATTTCGGGCTAATTGAGTGTTGAAGTTAGCTAAACGATACTCCCTAGATCTACGGGTAGGATAATTATGAATTTGACTACCAGTAATAAAGTAATTGGAAAATAAATTGGGAAATTGTTGAAATATTTGTACATAAAAATTGCCACTTGAAGTTTGTGGATATCCATAATAGCTAAAGTATTTAATTGACCAAACAAGGGAAGAGAGTGGGCTAGATAATGGGAGCCTGTGAATAAACGAATTAATTTTTGTTGTTGTTTATGAATTATGTCAATATTACAATTGTTTTGATCCGCCCAAATTAAATTACAATATAGAACATGCGGCATAACTAAACTGTTATATAATGAAAATGAAGTGTCAAGGGGTAGAGAATGTTTCAAACGGACACAAGAGAAAAGAATGCCGCCAAAGCTGGCAGTTCAGGATTGCACAAAAGGTATGAAGTCGAAACCTGTAGATCAAAATAGTAACAAGAAGTGCTCAGAAAAAGGCCACATCAGGAAAGAGCTTGTAGAGGGACTAAATTATCGTCATTCCAAAATTTTGTTATTTTTCGATTTGAGTTATACCATACGGGGGGTAGATAAGCCAGCCAGTGTTGTTCTATGGTCACACCACAATGCTCCAAAAACATGGTTCTTGTGGTTCGTTTGGTTTCCGTAAAACATTACTGTTTTTGCCACGTTACATGTAATGAGGTTGGTAGACGACATGTATGAATTAAAGTGGAGGAAGCAATTTAATTGTTAGGTTGTGAATTGTGGTTGTCTGCTAAAGTTATAACTGGAATGATTGTTGCACAGGCTCTTTATGATATTTATGGTTGCATTGCAGACATTTCTTGCAAGGGTGAACCCTTGGAGGAGGTGTGTGAGAGGAGAAACGTGATCGAACCAAGTAAGATCTTTAAGGTTTTAGGTCTCGAAAAAGCTTTGCAAACAGGAAACATGGGAATGGCTGCCCTGCACCTTTTCTGAAGAATGGAAGCAATGGGGAAAAGGTATGGAGAATACCACCAATACTGGCCAGCAGGATGTGAAAATAATCCAATACTAAAGATACCCTGTGTTGGATCTAGAGGAAGGAACCTAGGTTGGAGGGGGCAGTGAGTACTGGAATAGCCACTGCCTTCTTAATAAAGTGTGGGTATCCCTATTATACCAGTTGGATTCTGGAGATCTGCAAGTCTTCTTCCAATACTTCAGGCCGAGGACAAAGTCTTCGTAGGACGGAAAGCAAGGACTGTATGAACGACATTTGTTTTGTATGGAATGGGGTGGGTGACAGATGCAAATTGTAGATACTGATGCTTATGAATTGAGGAACGATAAAGCTTGACTTCAATGCCTTCGTCCATAGGAAGTGGAATAAAAAGTGATGAGCCGTCCACTTGGTTTGCTAAAATAGGGATTGGTGGAAGGGGCCTGGGGGGTCCTTGTTGATGAATCTTTCCAAACGTCTCAACAAGTAACTCTGTCCCGGTAAATATGATTGATGTGAAAGAGTAGGGGACATGACTTTTGCAACTGTAGCTCAGAATATACAGAGATCTTATCTGTGGCTGTCCCAGATCCACTGACGATTGTCGACCAACTGGACAAGGTATCATATGTTTAGTACTTTGGGGAGGAGTTACAATCTACCGGTTTGGGTTGTTTGGGAGACAACACATCTCTTAATTCAGATGATATAAAAACTCCTTCATCGGGCTTTGTGATGGCCTGGGAAAAACAATTTGCGAATGGATTGCTGTAGGATCTTGTCCAAAGGTTTATAGTTCTAGTATTACAAATGTGGCTTTGATGTAGCCAGGAATTATCAGAAGAGCTGCGGGCCAAGGCGTTATGGGGGTTTCACAGATTTGGTAAAAAAATCGCAAGACGGGGTTATAACAGGGTCAGCCGTTGCGTTTTTTTTTTAACCCGTGTGAGTGTGTTTCTGTGAAAAATTGTTTGAATTATCAGATTTGTTCTAGAATGATGCTGATTTTAAAGCTCATAGAGGGTGTTAATATTGGGGGTCAAGGTCAAGTTTGCCAATTAAGGGGCACATTGCTTTGAAATATCACTAGGTTCATGATGATTCACAACAGTCACCTGGAATGTTTCTATTACTCTCTGAAAAATCAATGATACCACAAATGATGTCAGCAAACCCATATATTGAATGCTTTCGGGTCCCTCCTTGTAGACTTGCTCACAAGCCACTCAATTCTATTTGCATTCATGGGGACCTTTAATAGGAGAAGCATTTGAAATATTGTTTAGGAACTGACACATCAAAGACTAATGGAGACTCCTTGCAGATTAGGTATAAACAAAAATTCTAAATTTTTAAGGTTGCAAAAAATCAAATTATTTCACTGATTAGAGGATATCAGTATACAGTGTTATTTCTGAAGTGTATAATATTGGAGAATAGATTTTTGTTGGCATTATATAAATATATGAAAAATTATAAATGTAAGCTACCTTTTCAAGTGTTGGATGAGGCTATGGGTTTTTATGATACAGTTGTTATGATACCAGCAAGCAAAGCAAGAGGAAATCATGGTTAAATTTAAAGCAAAGAAAAATGGTTTAGCTAGGTCTTGTCTATTCAAATTCTGGCAGGTTACAGTTGCAGATAATTTGCACATAGATATCCAGAACAGAGAAGATGTGTGGTGTGTGTGTGGTGCGGCGTTGCGCGCTCGCGTGTGTGTGGGTGGGTAGGTGGTTGGGGGAGTTGGTGGTAAGTTTTTGTAAAGGTGTTTTTAAGAAATTGAAGACAGTCATTTGGGATTAGGGACTACGTTTGGAGATTAAATTTTCGGAAAAAAATTAATATTGGGCTTGTGCTTGCTTATTCAGTAAGAAGCTCGGAATTTGATATAATTTGGTTGGTGTTACCTTAATGGGATGGGCAATAAAGGTTGGGGGACCCGATGGCATCATGTTCTTTTATTTTAATATATCAAATGAGATTTTGGTATCAGAAGAAAGAAATTTGAGATTTTCTTATGAACTGAAATCTCCAACTTAAAGAAGGTTTTTCATTTTAGATGTTGGCGGTTGGATAAAAAACGTTTTCCATAGTGCGTTCACTAGCCAAAACGGTGGTTTGTTTTAAATCTTAAAAAATCAGACGTTTTGCGGTATTTGCTTTTATGTAAGGGAAAAGAAAACAAAAATTAGATGAGTTTCTTAATTTGTTATTGCTGCATCGTAGTAATGTTGATGGATCAGGACTTGGAAAAAAAAGAAAATGTCCGGCAGATATTACACATATACTACTATAATTACATTTAAACAAGCTGAAAAGTGGCATTACTTAGTAACAATTATTTACAGTGAGGGCAGGTTGTTTACACAATGGTTGCGCAAAGTGATTCTGCATAGATGTTAGGTAACTAAGTGGTCAATCCAGCTTTCGTGTTTATTTGGTTTTCTGCCCAATTGGAAGTGACCTTTGCCCTTTGTGTGTGATTCTTTGACCTCGACTTGGTTCTCTGCTCAAGGTCAGGTCCTTTTGACCAAATTTGGGTGGTCATACGGAATTTACCAAAATTGACCTCTCGATGACATCTGATGTGTTTGGTCCACCCTGAAAACAAACCCTCAGGCGGTTGTTTTTCTACATGCATTGTCCAACATCAGGCTCCAATAGGGAAAAGGGCATCAAAAACGAATAGTCGACGAGAGATCGCATTGCAACATTCTTATAAATGTATATTTACGAGTAAATGCGGTGGAATGACAGGTAATGTAATCAAATAAGTGCTTTTTGTTTTTGGTTTAAGTGTGTATATGAGTCATGATATAACATGCGCAAGCAGGAATGCACTGCGGTGGCTATAGATGGTCAATACTTCAATATATCCATTAAAATATAATAATAGTAAAATAATAATGATAATTATAATAATAGGATACGGAATAAGGGATAATATAGGAAATAATTCGATTGTGACACAAACTTATGAATTTGGCAGGATCAACGGAATAACTGCATGTTGAAGGATGTGGTGGAAAAATACTGAATTCATTCCCCCATAATGATAATGATAATAATGATAATAATAAGGATAATAATGATAATGATAACAAAAGATCATGATAAAATGATAATGATGGGGATGATGATAATAATAATAATAATAGTGTATAGTAAATAAATAAGTATAGGGCATTTTCCAAAGGCCACAAATGATGTCATCACCAACCCAAATATTGACTTAACTTTTGGTCCATCCTTGTAGACTTGACACAACCACATCAATTCTACTTGCATTCATGGGCCTTTAATAGGAGAAGCATTGAAATATTGTTAAGGAACTGACACATCAAAGACTCCATTGGAGACTCCTTGCTGATTAGGTATAACAAAAATATAAATTTTTGTAATGTTGCCAAAAAGCAAATTATTTCCTGATAGAGGATAAAGTATACAGTGTTATCCTGAGTGTATAAAATATGGAGATATTTTGTTGGCATAATAATATATGAAAAATATAATGTAAGCTACCTTTTCAAGCTGCTTGGATGAGCTATGTTTATGATACAGTTGTTATGATACAACAAGCAATGAAAGAGTGAAATCATGGTTAAATTTAAAACTAAAAAATGGGTAGCTAGGTGTCTATCAATTTGGCAAGGTTACAGTTGCAGATTTTATATTTTGACCTATATATCAAGAAAAAAGATGTGGTGTGTGTGTGTGCGCGAGTGCCCGCGTCGCGTGTGTGTGGGTGGGAGGTGGGGGGGAGTTGGTGGTCACTTGTAAAGGTTGTTAAGAAATCTGAAGAATTCATTTGATTAGACACGTTTGGATGATTAAAATTTTCGGAAAAAATAGACATAATTATTGGGCTGGTGCGTGCTTCTTCAGTAAGAAGATCTGATTGATATATTTGTTTGCGTGTGCCTTAATGGGATGGGACAAAAAGGTGGGCGACACGATTGACATTTCATGTCTTTTATTTTACTCTATCAAAAGTGAGATTTTGATATCAGAAGAAATTTGAGATTTTCCTTCTGAACTGAAATCTCAATTGAAAGAAGTTTTTCATTTAGATGTTACGGATAAAAACGTTTCAAATTATTGCTCACTATCCAAAAACGGTTGGATTGGGTTAACTAAAATCAGACGTTTTGGTTATTTGCTTTTATGTAAGGGAAGAAACACGAATATTAGGATGAGTTTCTTAATTGTGCTGCATGCGTAGTAATGTGATTGATCATGACTGAAAAAAAGAACTTGTCCTGACATATATGACAACATAGACTACTATTAATTACATTTAGACATGCTGAAAAGTGCATTACTTAGTGCAATTATTACATTGAGGCAGTTGTTTAAATGGTTGCAAAGTGATCTGCATAGATGTAACTAAGTGGTCATCCAGCTTTCGTGTTTATGTGGTTTTTCTTGCCCAATTGGAAGTTAGTGGACCATTGCCCTTTGGTGTGATCTTTGACCTCAGACTTGTTCTTTGCTCAGGTCAGCGGTCCTTTTGACCCAATTCGGGGGTCATACGGCATTCACGCAAATGACATCTAGAGGACCTCTGATTTTTTTGGTCACCCTGATAACAAACATCAGGCTGTTGTTTTAGACCATCATGTCAAACTCAGCTCCATAGGTCAAAGGGCATCAAAACTGATAGTCGGACCGAGAGATCGCAGTTTTAGTAGATAGATTGCACACTTTTAAAAATGTGATATTACGAGTAAATGCGGTGGAATACAGGTAGTAATTCAAATAAGTGGTGTTCTAAGTGTGTGTATATGAGTATGAGTATGTTAGGCCACCGGCCTATAATACAATAAGAAATTATAATTTATGGATATTATGATAGTATGAATTGATAGGCAAGATGTGGGCGAAAATTGTTACCTTACCCTATCCATAGATAACCACACCCCAATTGCATCCCCACCCACATTTTATTACTATGAACCTTGCTGATTTTGACCATTTACACAAAAAGGAGTTTTTGCATGAATTTTTTTCAAAAAAAACTAATGGACATTAAAAGCATATCAATGTATTGAGATGAATGTTAGGATTAAAAAAAGAATCACAGAACCTTTCAGTGGACTTATGGATTTTGACCTATGACCCATTGAACACAAAGGCAGCACAAAAATGGACGATTGAGTGATATGTCAATTTTGACTAAAATTGTCATTTGTCTCATTTAATCTAATCTTCTTGGAAACAATTTTTATTACTACCATAGTATGGGTTACAACCGCACTTTATTTGTGCAGTGGTAGAATCAAATTGACAGTTACCACAATGTAAACCTTAGTTAGCAATTTTCGTCATTGAGGCTAAATAAATGGGTGTAAATTGCCTTTGCCATGGAACTGACCCAAACTTTGAGAATTTCTACATCTGGCTTTAAATTATTTAAGTTCTCACATATTCAAACAACCATCAGTTTAAAAAGGAAATGGTTATAATGGCAAAAATGCAAATTTGGGACAAAAATAGAGAAAACGACCAAAATCCGGCCTTTTATGTTTCAGTCAGCATGTTTGGCACTGTCATTCAATTTAGCTATACCCCGGATTTTAAATAATATTAGAGAAAGTAGAGGTGTCGGGAAAAAATCGTGAAAGAAAAAGTGGTATTCACAAATACCAAACGGATTTTTAATTCAAAAACATATGGATGGAATTTTACCTACAAATCTTATTGAAATTGACCCTTTTCCCCTCAAAGTTCAAATGATCTGGCCCGTCTGGTACATACAACTGAGTGTGCGGTGGTCTTGGTATTATACAAACGAGGTAGGAAGCGATGTAGCGATACCCACTGCGATAATATCGGCGGACCAGAGACCTGGTTGGACAGTGACCTGCATATTGGTCATCTTCTCTTAAAGGGAATTATACAAAAGACATGTATTTTATTGTTATTTTTTGAAGTTTAGAAGGCCGGACAATTTTGTAAGACGATGTGACACTGTGACATCACCGCCGTCAAGGGAAAAAAGCGCTGTAAGGTGGTATGTGAGCACCTGTAGGGCTTGTGCTTTTAAAATTCGCCTCAATCAGTATAAAATATCCTATGTGATGTCCTTCGCGCCTCGACCCGTCAGTAGACCAGGTGCTTAAGTTGCGTTGTTAAACATTGATTGGAAACACATAGAATAAACACACCATGAATTAACTCAAACGTGATCAGGGCAATTGACTACATTCAAAATCCCGGGAAAAAATAGACGCTATTATTATTACAAGCATTGTTGATTATATCGATCAATGTTTTCACTGTCAAAGAGCGATGCAACGTTTTACACACCTTATCTTATAATGGAACATTCGGGAAAAAGGTTATGCTCATTACGAATATTCCGCTGGTTCCGATTCCTTCCACTTAATGGCCAAAAATCACAGGACATTGAATAGAATTGGGTGTGAAGAATTACTTTTCAGCACGCACCTTCAAATCTGTGGGGTAATAGATAAATTACCAAACTTTCTTTCACGATGTTGTCCCGACACTAATACCTTCTCTTAAATATAATTAAAAAACCGGGGTTCGAAGAGTAATTGAATGGACAGTAGACATCGTAAGTCAAGAACAGTAGTTCTCATAGAAGTTTTGTGATCGACTTTTTTTGTTAAAAACATTCATCGTAATACCCTGGTATACATCTTGTGATGATTAAATCTTTTTCCTAAAATATCCCATGTGAAATTTCTTCTGGGGGTGGAAATGACCCAAACCAGTACAGGACAATATTTGACATTGTAGTCAAATGTGGGTGTGGACAGAAAATGGGGTGTGGGTGTCTATTGGTGAGGGTAAGGTTGCTACTTCTATGCTTAAATCAGTGATCATATTTGCAGAGAATTATTTTAATTCTTTTGAACATGAATTACACAAGTGTCTGTTGTATAATTCAAATAGGAGGTATTTGTTTTAGTGTTTTTCAAAAAAGATTTTTGCCTTAAATTCAACATGTGGTGAAAAGAGGTATTTTGACCTTCGTCCTTTCTGTGGGTCAACGGCCACTTTAACATCCACCTGCAAGATGGCTCGCCCAGACTTTCAGGAACATTTTGGTATATGAATTGTTGTGGCAGCAGAGGTGACTGCTGACCAATAAGAATACTGCATTTTCAATAATGGCCAGTAGAGGCAATAGAATGTTAGATGGCAACCACTAACCAACCAATCGACATTGACGCTAGCCCCGGTACCGGTGCTACCTTGTCATTTGTTTCGCCAAATGACCAGTGTGACAGGAGATATAGTCCTCTGGACTCACAGTCCGCCTACAACGGTGAAGAATAGGGCACTTGATTCAGTTGACTCTTCACGCATATTGGTTTCACGCTTTATTCCGTTGTCGTCTATGGAGCCCGGACTATGGTTTTCCCTGTCGGATCATATCTCCTTTTACACCAGTGTGAAAGCAACTATAGTCCGGCAGAGCCATAGTCCGGGCTCCATTGACGATAACGGAATAAAGCGTGATGAAACTAATGTTGTGTAAAGAGTCAACTGAATTGAGTGCCCTATTCCTTACCGTTGTAGCCGGCATGTGAGTACGTGCCGGACTATAATTACTTCTACACCGGGAAGAATTATATTCATATCGTACTGTATTTTGCTGTGTCTTGTGATGAACAAAATAAATAGTGATTGATTGATAGAATTGAAACATTACACGAAGATTTTTACGAACGTTTTTAACGTTTTGCACACCGGAGGAAAGATCACCTGGTGTGGTAACCCCTTCCCTTTAGTAAAACGAGGATTAATGTCACTAAGTTCCCCCTAAAAGTGATATATTTGTTTTGTAATCAAATGTAAAAACTGCATAACTTGGATAATTCTTTTTCACGATGCATAGACCGTAGGTTTCAATTAGTACAAGTAACATAAATAAAACACAAAAATTAAAATGTGAAATAACATGACAAATCCCTCATGAAGTATAGAAAGGTAAATTCCGATTGTCTTAAATCTTGACCGACTTATCGATATGGATCACTGAAGTAGCAATCTTTGTCCCAGAAAATACGTATTCGTTCACAGTTTTGAGCTTTGAGATATTTGGACACGCAAAGCTATCGAATACGAATTCGATTGGTTGTGAAACCCGTTTTAAACATATAGGTGTTATTCGACAGGGGCTATTTTGGGTAGGAAATGTAATTTCACTTTTATTTTGGGTACAATTAAAGAGTACATAAAATGCAACCAAAATCAACTCAATTTGACCAAAAAATCAGATTCGACAGTATATCGTGACCACGACGATATGAAGTTAGTTCTCTCCATCCTTTTTTGCAACCATTACTTTTTTTCTAATTGGGTGATAAAGTCCAGCTGTATTTATGGCAGTCACGGTGAAATAAACTTCTTGATAAATGACATCTTTCACTTCGATTAACGTCTTAAGCGTCTCAACCCAATGCAAAATGTCGCTTCCTCCTTCGACGGTGCCCAATGAAACCTCGTATATTATTGGTGATTCCGAAGAGAAAATACCGTCCCAGGAAAAGAGCATATCACTTATGCACACCGCGTTATCTTTGCAACGGAGGACGTTTGATAGCCAGGTGCTAAGGATTGGAGGTACGTCACCTAATGAAAGGATTAAACATGAGCAAAATATTTTATTAAATAACATAGAGTATATAATGCATAAAATATTCCTACCGTCTAAATCACGAGAAATAAAATACTCCTATTTCCCCAATATTTCACAGCAGTGAAAAACGTTGCTATAAAAAGTGACTTTTGGCCAGTAATTACGTCACGCCAGGGCAATAGTGACTTTTACTAGCAAAATTAATTTTCCCTGCGTCGGCATGTCGTTGATGTCCCGACTTCCATGGTACTGCCTGCAATCATCAGCAGATAACTCGTCTGATCGCAAGTCAATTTGCGAGGATGGTCAGTGCTGGAGAAGAAATTTTTTAAGCGGTATATAAACCATATATATATTGACTCCTCTTTATTCGAGAAATGACGCAAATTACCTCCCTCAGTGACTAGAGACCTACTATTTTCCCGAGACCGAAGGTCGAGGGAAAATAGTAGGTCCACGGTCTCCAGTCAGCTTGGGCAGGTATTTTGGTTTTGCACACATTAAGATGTGTTTTGATGATGTGTATAAAAAGCCAGCCTGTCCGTGCTACAAGTAAAAAAGAAACAGAGATTTCATTAAATAAGAGACACCTGTCGTTCGGAACCCGAATTCAACGGAGTTTGCTGTTTTGAAAAGCTAATAAAATACTTTTCAAATATAAATTATAATTTGTATAAATGTTTTAGAAAGACCTGAAATTGAGGAGCTTTAGGGTATTTTTTTTAAAACACTCTGTACTTGGAAAAGTTTATGAATTGAGAAATTGAAAGGTGATTTTTCATTTCAATGCCATGAAGCGAATACAAACAGCAACGAAGACAGAAAACTAAATGAAAAGTGTTGGGTAGAAAATCGATGAAGTTAGTGGAACCTCTTTTAGCAAGTGAGGGCGCATGACAATCATCTATGCAGGCGGTTTTCTTAAAGCCAAAGTAACTTTGGCGCCAAAAATAATACAGGAAATGCACGGTCATCATTTCGAGGACTGGATGGAAACTAAGGTCTTTCCCAATATTTTGATGAAGTCGGTTATGGATAACGCCATTTACCATAGTGTAAAACGTGACAGTCGAAATGCAGTAGTGGCTCACCAACAAATTATACGTATTAGAAAGATTTCTGGAAGCTAAATTGGTATGTCCTGTAGAAAATCTGGAGGGGATCTTCTTTTGTCATTATTTATTTGGTGTCTCAGTGAACTTCACACAAAAGTGATATATTAAGGAACAAATATTTCATTGCAAACATATCAGTGGAATTTGTTTTGGATAGAAAGGTTAACATTTCATCATCATATTTTAAAATTCGATAGTCCAAGATCGAACTAGATTCTCCGTGTATTTTAAAAAGCATGGGTTATGTGAAGATGATTATAAAGACAGTGGAAAAATGGAAAAGGTATGTCCAATTGGAAATGTTCATTTGATAACTCACTGTAAGCTTTGAATTAACCCCTGTCATTATTAGGACCAATCGTCAAGACAACGCATTCTATTCTGGATCTTATTACATGGCATTTTTACAGAGAATTAAAGCAATATTAGCACATTTTTTGAAGAGCGCCCCCAATTTTTCAAAAAAATGAGATTTTACACGGTTGCATTAGCAACTGGCTAGTAAACTATACCTGTGAATGGTTAATCTCGAAAATGTCTGTGTGTCACAAACGAAGGAATTTTGTAATTAGAATAATAATTATCGGGGATCCCGATAATAATTCAACGGCTGCTGGAAACGGCCTTCCAATGTGAAATTACCTGGGAAATAGCGCCATGTACGTGTCTAGACTCATCCATTAGTTGTTTTATTGGTTCAGGCAAGTCAAGTTAGAGGTTATCTTCTCGAGGTGGCACTATTTCATCCTGGACGGACATAAACGTAGCATTTCCAGCTCTGCTGTTAAGTCCAATCTGGGATCCCAATTCTAATTACAAAATCGCTTATTTTATGATAAATACGTATTTCTTAGCATTCTCGTTCGCAGGTATAGTTTCCTAGACAATTACCAACGTGACTGTGCCAAAATATCAACTTTTGAAAATTGGGGGCGCTCTTCAAAAATGTGCCATTATTGCTTTAAGCTTTTGGGTCAAGTAAACGAAATTAAGGACATAATTTATTTGCCCAGATGATTAGGAAATAACGTAGCCACCCACTGGAACTGAATATGTCACTACCAGCTATCCTTGTGTCATGACAATACTGCAAATATACCAAGGTCCCCTACTCTGGTCTACTTTGGACCTACACCTGAAAATATCCTCCACACTCATCGCTTTCAAAGGAATCTTAAGAAAAATCTCGTTAACATGTATGATACTGTCATCACACCTTAATTTCTCCATTCATTCTTCTCTACTTTGTTATTTCTTCCTTCTTCAATTAGTCGGATATGATGTTTACTGTACGTCATTGTTTGTTCTGTCCTGTCCTTGTTTGTCTGTCGTATACGTTTTTGTCCCCATGTTATAATTCATATGTAAGTTTACATAATTGAAGAGGTCACTGCACCCTCACGCTCTGCGTTTAGCAGTGTCCTCATTCATCACTCTTGCATGTACATAGCTTAGTGTATATACTTTCAGTTGTCACTTGCAGTGTTAATATATTTACACTCTACTTATTCATATCGTATTGGCTATTTACCTTTTGTATTGCTAGTTACTGTATTTTGCTTTTTTGATGAATAATATTTGATTGATTGACATAACAGGGTTACGTAATCAAATAAAAATTAAATCCGATGTACAAACCGTTATAAATTGCAATAGGTTTCCTCGTTTCAATGGCATAGGTATCGGCAATTTCATCTCCAAACAGATCGGCGTGGTTACCAGCCCTGCAGCTCGCAGTGTAATTGGTATTATTACTAAATTTCAAGCCAACCCATCTGACAACGGTATCGTTACCAGTCCCACTTTCAAGCCATTCTCCTTCGACGCCATCTTCGGTAAGTTGACACTATTCACAAAATGAAACAAGGTTTGAATTAACATGACTTCGAGTGAAAACGATAGGTTCAAAATGATTTTTTCACAATTAAAATAAACAAAGGATGCAAAATTTCCATACCAATGGATAGTAAAATTTTATGTAGATCTAACTGGAAAATAAATCAGATCTGGTAATTGTTTGGGGGAAAAGGAAAAGCTCTTATTTTGCATGTTTTCTTACAATTAGTCACAAGACACTTGGTGAAGTTTAAGAATTCAATATCTGGAGTAGGCTCGTCATGTGAGTGCAACAAAGTCGTAACTGACATTTTTGGCGAAATTGAGTTTGTTTTAAGAAAAGGTATGTCATTACGCATAATTTTACATTATATCTCAACTGATAGTCTCGATTTATTGCAAAGTTCTTAAGCTAAATAGGCCTAATTTGGTGTAAGACTTTATTGCACATCAAAATGAATTTCTGTTGAGTGTAATAAAGTCGTAACTGGTAGATTCAACTTGGTTGTCAATCAATTGTCAATCAATTAATTTCACTATGCAAGCAAGCAACGATACAAAGTTTATGATGTATAAGCATGGTATAAGTATACAAGCATAGCAGGTAAACCAAACAGAGCATAGCTCGAAATAATGGTCACCCAAAAAATACATATTGTAGCAAGGGAAATTTACATAAAACTGAAATACGGCGGACAAAACAGGACTAAAGACACAAGATGAGACAAAAGTGCAGACAAGACAGGACAAAACAGGTGGGACATGGACACTGGCAGCCACTAGAAAATTGAGGGGAGGAAAATGCAGTTAAAAATAGGCAATGATGTCAGCCTTATACTTTGAAGAGTGAATAGATCTAGAGTCACGAATTGTTTTGGGGATAGGTGGGACATGGACACTGGCAGCCACTAGAAAATTGAGGGGAGGAAAAAGCCGTTAATAATGGGCAATGATATCAGCCTTATACTTTGATTTGAAAGAGTGAATAGATCTAGAGTCACGAATTGTTTTGGGGATAGAGTTCCATAATAATGGTCCTTGCGTTTCTTGCGAAATCGGTGTGAAATACAGATGGTCTATAATTTTGAGATTGTCTTGTTCCATACTCATGGATTGTATTTGTTTTGATGAAGTAGTTAGAGAAAATTTCGGGTAATAAATTGTTTTATATTTGTACATAAAAAGCGCAACTTGAAGTTTATGAATATCATGAACAGTGAGTGTTTTTAGATCAGCAAATAAAGGAGGGGTATGTGCTAAAAAGGGGGAATTTGTACAAATGCGAATGATTGCCTTTTGCCTAATATGGATGGTGTTCAAAAATGAATTATTAAGGTCGCCCCAGATTATATTACAGTACATAATATGAGGTAGTACAAGACTATTATAAAGTGTAAAAATTGTGTTAGAAGGAAGAACACCTTTAAGGCGATACCAGGAAAACTAGGTATGTAGTTACGCCATTTTATTTTTTTAAAAGTGATGGTTTTAAAAGACGTGTAAATAACAACACTCCCAAATAGGCTTGTTAAAGGTCTACTTTAATTTTGTTATCAAATTTATGGTAATTTAGAAAAAAAACACCTTAATATTATATCAAAAATTTAGTTCCGACCTTCCTGCACTCAACATCACGCTCAGTACTTAAGTATTATACAAAGGTAAATTAATACGCACAATTTAACGTTTACATTTCAAGTAAATGGTTCAATTTATTGGAGAGTTATTAGGCTAATTAGACCAAACTACGTGTAGATACGACTTTGTTGCCCTCAAAATCGAAATCAAATTTCTGTTGAGTGCAACAAAGTCGTAACTGGTAGATAGGGAAAAACTTAGCGAAAAAAAAACATCATGTAGTTACGCCACCTTAATGATCTAATTACTTCTTAATTAGTCGGCTTTCAGATTCAGTATCGACAAAAAAGAACTTAACTATACCTGGTAATTGACAACTCCAAGAGGGTCGTAAAAACCTTCCAAAATGACCAACGTCTCATCAGTCAGCGATTGCGTCGAATAACGTGTGGCATATCGTGTCTCGGACGGGTTCACGATGCTTATTACGGCAGATCGGGCGCTCGGACCCGACGTCAATATTGCAACGCCGTTACTGGATTTCTGAGAAGCCAAACCGGCTTTGTTCTGACATCGGACGGTGATATAGATGACATCTTCACTCCTAATAGTATCTTTCATATTACTTGAAATCAAAGTCACCACGTCTGATTGAGGGGTGTTGGATTGTACGGGATCCGAAAGGTCACTTGATCCGACCGTCCTTCCTAGAACATGAAGAGTGTTTTCTTTTTAATATCAAATGCTTTCATAACGACATCAATATACATACAACACCGTATAAGAATTATCAAGGATAATGTGATTTTACCTACCAGCAAACCAAACGCAGAAGTCTATTCCACTCTCTTCGTCAGCACTCATCCAAGACGCACCAACTGCCGTCTCATTTGACTGATATTCAATGTCTATTTTGAAATGGTGAAATGAACTTAAAACAATTACAATCCAAAATTTTACAGCAAATGTGGCACGATAAAACCATGTTTATGCAACGGTAGAATTATAATCCACTTTATAACACGTTTTGCTTAACACTAGAAAGTTTCAAAAATTTTCTGACAAAGAAATACTTTCTTACCTCTCCCTGATACAACTCCATCGTAGACATATTTTATTTCAGGTGGAGTGGTGTCAATGATTATAGGAGCTGAAAAGGCCAACCCGACAAGTTCAGCTGCATTCATTGCAGACACAGTGATAAAGAGCACCGATCCATGTTGAAGATACAACTGGCTAGTGTAGGTTTGTGTTCTTGTACCAACTGAGACAAAAGTCTGTACCTGCGTTCCACCGCGTATAGTTCCTAGGATCAGCAACAATAAATGAGAAATATAAATGTACCTTTCATATGCGTTACACAATAAATATCAATGTGAAATAACTTGCTATCTCGGTTTTTTTCTCCATTATAAACTACGTATACTTGTCATTATGGGTGTGGTTGGAATAATTCGCTAACAACACCGTCATCTTTGTTTCACGGTTGGCGGTGGTGATTACAAGTATTCCATGTATGATACAAGTGGTCCTTGCTTGCCATTGCTTATCTTGAAAACGATGCAAACTCTGGTACAACTTACCAAATACAAACTAATTTGTCGAAAAATAGCCACTATAGTTCCATATCCACAGGCTTTTCAAAATTTGCTAACTTGTTGTAATATTAAGAATAATTAATTGAAGGATAAACCTCTACATCACAAAAATTGAAACAAACCTCCATTTATAGGAGATCTTTCAACAGATATATCAGTTGTCGTGAGCTACTGATATTGTTGTGCTGAAAGCCGTCGACAGTGATGACGTAATTGCCGAAAGGCAAAACATCACGTGATGAAAATTTATGAAACGTGGTTTGTTAACAAGATCCGTACTAGCACATGTGCGTGCGAAGCGCGCAAAAACATTTTCCATTCAGAACAGTTAAATGTAATTGTAATTAGAACAAAATTAGCGCGAAGCTCGCAGAAATTTACAGCCAATTATGGTAAAATATGAGATTATTTTGGTCAAAAACACATGCACGGACATCAACATTGGGGAGGATGATCGTATTGATGATCCCCTCTCATTAAAATATTAGGGGGTATATACCTCCATCCCCCAGGGATGGACGCCTATAGGCCCTGAGACGGCTAGATTGTTTCAATCTACGGTGTCTTTATGGCACACCTATCGGTTTTACTGTGTACCCATTACGGAATTATCTCACGGATTATTTTCAGGTTAGCAATTGTTTTTTTTTCCTTCTAGTTTTCTGTTATAAATATGGCATGGCAACACTTTTAAAGAGTTTAATCAAAATTACCACAAACTTCAATTGTTAATAACCTGGTTCAAATGTTATGGCGTTGCTTCCGGTCCAACCAAAGAAAAAATTAAGAGACAGGCACAAGTACACATAACCATACGAATGGGAAACGTATACACAAACACACACACACGTACCCCAACATACGCATACGCGTTTACGTGCACATACGAAAAGAATCGCATCCCAAACACATGTCAACATCAACACACGATGAGGTTGACCGGAGAGCGACAGCTATAATAGCGTAAGTGTATACGGTAATTGTTATTATGAATGATACACCGGTTTGCTTTCTATACAATCAAAGATACACATACCGATGGCCCACTGGTATTCAACTATTGGGCTCTCTGCATCGACAAAATGCCAACTTGCATGAATTGAAGACCAGTCATGGACAAATTGCGTCCCAACATTAACAAGTGGCTCTTCAGCGTCTGAAGGTGTAGTGAAGGTGATATGTTCAACCTGCAGGAAAAGAAAGTTCCGACACAATCTCAAAAAGTTGATACAAACGACGACGACGACTGCTGCTGCTGCTGCTACTGCTACTGCTGCTGCTACTACTACTACTACAACAACAACTACGTACTACTACCACCACCTTTACTATTACGACCACAGATACTAGCTCCTTCTAAACCAATGATATTAATATACTGATAATCCACTCAAACATTCACGAAAAGATTATTTGTAATGTGAAGTTACAGACCTGTACGTTGTCAAAAAGAAGTCCGTTGGTTTCCCCTAGAGAACTCAAAGCTATTGTATATTGGTCTTTTTCAGCGATGAAGCTGTAATGATGGAACAACCAGGAAACGCTGGGTATATCTGGTTGGAGATCAAAAGGTCGACTGTACAACGTGTAAACCTCCCGAATAATGAAGTGGTTTTCATCATCATATACATCAACGCGACCTTCTTGATTACGCAGAGGGTTCTTGACAGGTCCAAAATGGCTGACATAGAAGGTGACTTCATATTTCTCTCCTGGTGTGGTGACAAAAGACTGTGCTATTTGTCCCTTTAGAGCTGCAAATGAAGAGCCATCTTTAGCAATACCCTCGCTTCCTTTAATTATTGCACAAATGGAACCAGATGTAATCAACCATGAGTCTGGTTTGGCGTCAGAGTTGGACGAAACTTCATCAAGACTAGCAAGTGCAACTCCAGATGGTTCGACATCTTCGAAGGAAGGATTCTGAAGAGCATTTCCAGAGTTATTACTACGCATTTGTGGTTCAGGTGGTGTTGTATCAACTACAATACCATCAGAAATAGCCACTGCTGATTTCAGATTAGCAGTATCCATTGCATAAACTTTGGAGAAGAATGAAGCACCTGAAAGAGAAAAAAAAACATGTCTATTAAAATAAATTAAGTGTTCAAACAGTAGCGTAACGACCTATGGGATGGAGGGATTTGGTTCAAAATACAAATAGCGGAACAGGACTGACACGCTCCAATTTTAAAATTAAACTTGAAGAGGTTGCATTTATTAAAGAGCACATTTCTATAAATGTACAAATATAGTTACTTGAGCTTTAAAAGGGGCATTTCGTGATCCACAGCCTCGTTTCCTCCGACTTACCTATAAAAATTAGATTTTTATATCATCTGAACCATTGGTCTAAATATTGTATGCATTATCTAATTCGTCTTGTAGTTTGGTTTTTTCTAGAAAAAAAATCGTATTTTGTATTTTCTGTGGCTTATGAGGCAGCGTGATACGAACATCCGTTCATAACAACGAAACGCACTATTAAAACAACTGACAATTTGGAAATTACCTTTCTTGAGGATGTCTAATGAATCATTAACAAAAAACTGAAGGTGCTAGGATCACAAAATGCACCTTTAACTATTACAAGTTTACCGCTGGTAAGTGGAGTCGACAAATCTTGAAATGCTTGTAACTTCTGCCCCACGCTGATACAAGGAACAAGTCCGGCCTCGTCTGGATCCAAACGGTCTGTCCCGACGCACCAAACGTAGTGGTCGATGTATGACTCCAAGTCAAGAAACCCATGCCACGATGCAGAGACAAGCGTGCTGGAATTTTGATATTCTACATCGTGAAGCGCTGTAGGAGATCATTATTAAAACTGTCAAGAACATTCCATTTACATACGCGATTTTTAGAAACATACTGTATAACCTTTAAACCAGATGCTTAATTCTTTATGCTTTGACTTGATTTTTTGAAGTTGATTAATTAAAAGTATATACAATATTTGGTAATGAACAAAAGGTTTCACCGGGGCATTGCACTATTAATGTCCCAACGACTTGGTTTATAGAAAATATTTAACATTTGTTAAATGTGTTGCTAGAAATTTCACTATAATGAAATATTTATTGTACAAAAAAAATCACATTTGTAATCCTACCTATACAGCGATATACAGTGACTACTATGTCTGTTAGTAAATTTTTGTTGCAGGTGAAAATGCTAACTATAGTCACATCTCATAAGCTATAAGTATTATGGCTAGCATAAAGTGTTTGTTTGTAAGAAAAAAATGACCTCTTAGCTGTTGACAACAAAATTAGATCAAATATTTTGCATTTGGCATATCTTTTTCAAGTCAAAATAGTTAGGGGTGGCTTCAAACTCAAGTGCCAGATGACCCGTGGTTCATGGCAGTTGAACCGCATTTCATTTTGAATAAAAAACAGTTCCAACCGCAAAAAAGCTGGCGGAACAGGCGAACAATCGGTGCTAAATTGGATAGGCTTGTAAGATGGATATTCATAACAATCGAAATCATTAGAACGGGTTCACCATCGGACAAGTTTGACAAACTGTCAAGCTTTCGTTAGGAGTAGCTCTAAATTCACAGTGACAAATAAACTAAAAGCAAGACATGTAGGTGTCATTTGCCTACTGGTGCCTCTGAAAAGAACCGTTGCCTCTGAAAAGAACCGTTGACTGAAGACTGCCTCTGTCAACAGAGAACAAGCAGACCTCGCATATCTGCTAAAATAGAATAAAGGTGGCTCTGAAAAGAGCCGCTCACTGAAAACTCTCCTGTCAACAGAGAATAAGCAGATCTCGCATATCTGCTAAAATGCTCTAAAAGAGCTAGTGTTAACAACAAAGTAGGTTGTACCTACACCTCTACGTTATTCGGCTGCGGCTGCCCCGTACCTACTGTTCATTAATCAGACTGGCGTACACTGATTATTGAGTTTTGAAGCAGTCCCTTATCGCTTATATTTTGCTAAAACACACTTTTGCCGAAAAAAGACAAAACTACTGAGAACACCTATCATGCCTATATCTCTAACGTCCTTTCCGGAAAATGACCACCAACCTGACGATCACCGCAAAAAGGACGTAGTGTTATTTTTTGTATGATCTTGTTAGATCTAGCTGGACAATTTCCCCCTAAAACAAGGCAGAGCTCCTTTCCGTGATTTTTGAAAAGTGGCAAAATATAAATGGCATTAAGGGACGTTAGGGATATAATTGTCCAAAGTTGATAGAACATGAAGTAAAAACAACGCAAACAAATTGCAAGTACCTATTCCATCGTTGACTATTCCTTTTAGTGGTGGTATTGTATCCACAAGAAAACCATCACTGCTCTGAGTGGTGTACAGACCAGCTTTATTGTATGCACGGATACTAATGAAGTACCAAACTCCAATTTCTAATGAAAGTCCATTCAATGTAGCAGTCACAGTGGTATCCGGATAATCTGGCTTGTCATCAAACCCTGTGATATCATCAGCTGTGGAGAATCAATAAAATGGAATCAAAGGTTATTCAACATGAACGGATTTGCAAAATTAATAATAATAATAAAAGCGGCTTGTAAAGCGCACATATCCACCCTGCTGGGTGCTCAAGGCGCACATTGGAACAAAATACAAAACAACACAATATCAAAACTACAGAACATGCAAATGGACAATAAATAACTCAAACATTATTGAAAAACTTTGTGCATGAGATATGTTTTTAACATTTTCTTAAATGTTGTAATACACTGAGCAGTTTTGAGCTCAGATGGCAGTTCATTCCACAAACGTGGGGCAGCTATGGCAAATTATCTATCACCCCACATCCTATTGGATCTGGAATCCTTCAGAAGAAGCATGTTACTAGAACGTAATGTACGAGTTGGAATGTACTTCTGAAGTAATTCTGTATTGGAGCAATGTTGTTCACACATTTATACCCAATTAGTAATATCTTGAAAACAATTCTGTAATTGACTGGAAGCCAATGAAGTTCTTTCAAAATGGGAGTTATATGGCAAGTCTTTTTTGACAAAGTGAGAATTCTAGCAGCAGTGTTTTGAATGCGTTGTAAACGTGCAAGTTGAATTTCTGGCAGCCCATAAAGAAGAGCGTTTCCATTGTCAAGACGTGAAGTGATGAAGGCATGGATTATCTGTTCCGTAGCACTGCGGT
This sequence comes from Ophioderma brevispina, assembly GCA_023653785.1. Classification (NCBI taxonomy): domain Eukaryota; kingdom Metazoa; phylum Echinodermata; class Ophiuroidea; order Amphilepidida; family Ophiodermatidae; genus Ophioderma; species Ophioderma brevispina. The sequence goes on from JAMKCH010030281.1 coordinate 30,988, forward strand.
TGAGATATTTTCTGATTTTTCCAATGAATTGTAGTGAGAAGGTAAAATATGTGTACAAATATGTCCATTGACATCTGAGAAGGGCTTCAGGAATTTGATCTTTCTGATTTTGTTGCAACTGCAAATGAATTTTGCAAACGATTAGTTTAAAGTACAAAATCCGATATCACTATATCGTCACTGATTCTGCAAAGAGGCGAATCGTGTTTTAAGGTACTGGTGAAAAGTTTTTCGAAAATTTTAAATATATAAAAGATTAATATACATTAGGGTAGAAATGATAGTTCATTTATAACTAGGTTTGAATATTCAAGCCTATTGTTTTCCTTGCCAAATTCGAGTACACAGCGATTCGCCTCTTTGCAGAAATAAAATTGTTCAACCCTTCCTTCTCTCGAGACGGCGGCGAATGTCCATTCATCCGTTAAAGAGACATGAGGTGATTTCCAGAAAGAAGCGGCCCCAATTTTTCTCGAACCCCCGTTTTTTACATATTAAGAATGCTTACCAATGTATTAGATCACACCTGAAGTGAATAAGCCGAATACGCCGTCTTTATGTAATAAGATGAAGATTTAGTAGTTTCTGTCGTGCACGACAGAAAGTCAAAGCATGGCTTTCTATGGGGAACGATTACGATAGCAGGCAAGTTCAAAACAAGGTTTGCGGTTTTCTTTTGCACCTGTTTGTCCAATAAACCTTCGAAACACGTTGTGGTAGGTCGTCTACAACCGATCTAGTGAAATTTGAGAGAAATTTGTATCCTAAAAAAATCTTCTCCTGTCACTTTAAGGGGCGTTGTACATTACCTATACGCTTGCACCTATGGAGCTCTTTGTACAGTAGTGTTGTCATTAGCAAATTGTGGAGATTTTTATACATTAATGTTAGAATATTTGAAAATAAAAGTCTTTTGTGGGCTTTGGGTACGAAATCCCCTCCAATAACCACCACGTAAATCAATGAAATCAGCGCACTTTAAGGATAGAGAATGGGATAGGAAGGTAAATGCAGATTTATTTCCTTATTTCCAAAAGAGTAGACACTTCTGAACGTACAATATTAATCTTAATTTTGTTCTCTTTTTTTGGCAACCCGGAATGGCAAACCTATTTATATTTTGGCTTAATACTAACTGAAAGAGCGTCGTCGAATTAAATAATGGAGTAGCTGTTCAACGTCAGCTTAAAAATAGAAGTGTTCCTTTCTTGATTTCCAAGAAGTATTTTTTTGTCTTTTATTCAAAAGTTTTACTTTTAACAGAGATATTGTTTTCTTTTTGTGATGCATCAATCAGGAACGCTGTCGGCCAAAATAACCCCTTTTTGGTAAACATCGGCGTGCATTTAAATTATGTTTTATTTCCTCTAATTTAAAGGTCTAGTAATATTTCAGATTTTTTCTTTCACTGTTGATAATGTCTAAGAGTAATCTTGACATGCGATGAATTTCGTTGAAATATTTCTATGGAAAATGCATTGTTTTAGATTAGGGTCCATAGGGACGCCCCCTGGACCACCAATGGCCGTACCTGCCCAATTTGAAGAGTTTGTAGGACTATTATGAAATATGAAATATAACGCCCTCTATTGTAGAATCTAGATTCGCCTCTTTGCAAAATCTCTTTTCTTTGTTTGGGTGTGATTCGTCCAAAACCAAATTGTATATCTTCAGAACGGAAGGTTATTTTCACTTAATATTCGGTAGGACTATATGAAAATAGTTTTTGATATACAATTATTATAATATGCAAAAATCTCAATTTCGCCAAAAAATGTCGATTCGTTTCTTTGCAGAATCAGTTGCGATACCATGTTAAAATGATCATAATGCTAAGTCTATGGCATGCAAATACATCCCGAAAAAGCGCGTGATCCAGTTACCAGGGAGTTTGCGTAGCCACATCGCCGGTGACTTGAAAGAAATAGAAACGAATGAACTTGGTTCTCGAAGTGTTACGGGTACGGGATTTTTAACTCTTTTGTTTCTTGTACATTGAAAGCGGGCCACCATGGACACGTTTCTAGAAAATGTAGTGTAAAATATTTCAAAACTTGCACTAACTCGGTAAGATAAATTTCAAATGACGGTATGTATTATTTTAAAATATTGTATACCGACATATTTAGGAAAACAGCATTTGGCTACCATGCATGAGAGTAAACTGTACCATGTACCATGAACTCTACAGAGTGCTGATTTTATTAGCTGCATGTGTTGACAACCTTTACGATGTTTTATCTTCTTTTCAGACAATTTTATTTAGACTACATTTTTCACTGTCTTTGAAAAATTCAATCCAGTTTTGGAGAATAAATCTGCTAAACTATGATAACATCCAGACTTAAAACATGCTTCGAGTTCGAATCACAACGATAGCAACTTGTGAAAAATTCTGAAAATGTTGCTTGGAAATGTATGAATTGGGCGGACTACAAATTCGGGTTCATTAAATGGCATCACTGCAAGCATTTGTAATTTGAAAGTAACCACAAGGTTTTTGGTTACATTTAACAATCAACTTTCAAATGAGAGATGCTATATATGTAAGAACAGTTTGATTATAAAGTTAACACTCTATTCAAACGTACCGCCTGGCTCTGTTCCGAGCGCTATCTTATAGTGGCTCATGGCATTAGGCTCATCAACGAATACATTGTTCCAGGAAGCAGAAATATCAGTCAATCGTGTGGCAAAGTCAATATCTCTAGTGTCAGTTACGGTGTCCAAGTCATTCACCTAAGAGCAACATAACTGATGTTAATTTTCAACATAATAAGCAAAACTCAAAAAACACTTTCTCCTAGTAGTACTACAAAACGATAAAACCAAGACTTCTTTACAGAATAAAACATATCAAGCGTATCTGAGTACTCGAGATTGGACACTCGAATCTTACATGGGACCCTTTTTTACTATAAAACCGTAGGCCACCTTTCTACTTTGAATCGGCCCGCGGAATGTCGCTATCAGTAAAGAAGTCAGCTTCATACTCCAATGAAATCCGTCAAAAAATATTGATACAGTGGCCAATTATGTTCAAGGTTATCATGGTGGTTAAATTTACCCCCAAATGGGCTTCGATGACCTTTGACTTTGCATGTGTCTACATATGCAACCCTACCTGATAGTCCGAACTCGTAATAGGTAAGACATATTTAACTTTTTTAAATATTCAGAATCAGTTTGCAAACAAAAAGAGGAAGAGGACGAGAAAGTCAAATAAACGTTCTAGTGCGTAGGGGATTCTATCTGAAAGAAATAAGAAACTGCAAGGTTGGAGGCACAGTATAAACAGTTCTCTATATCCCCATGAACGCTGGATAAACAATACGTAAGAAAAAACGAAACGTTCCGCACAGACTCCGTTCATAAGTACACCTTTTTACCGCCAAAATGAATTATTAAACGAGAAAAGTTCTTGGATTCCATTGCTCAAAATTTATCACATTATAATTTTATCAGTATTATTTTTAGTTCAAATCGTCCTTTGGATACCGGCGATATTTTGACGTTTGTAGTTATGTAATTCGGTCCATAATCACAAACTTCCAAATAAAATATTTACAAAAATGATCAAGTACGCAATGCCAATCTTCAGGAATTAGCGACGTTATAGACTTGCCATTATCATTTCCGAACGGCATTACGATATTTTATGTGGCGTGACTCTTGAACATTTAAAGCCAGGTGATTTTAGGAATTAAGAGTTCTAATTGTGTTCATTCACTAACATACTTGTCAGGTTATGTTGATAAAAAGTGGAACAATAAGGCAAGGCCTGTGGTATGGTCCGCCGGACTCAAAGTCCACCTACAACGGTAAAGAATAGGGCACTCGATTCACTTGACTCTTCACGCAACATTAGTTTCACGCTTTATTCTGTTGTCGTCTATGGAGACCAGTCTATGGCTCCGGGCGGACCTATCTCCTTTGTCACCGGTTCAACGTAACCCAAGAGCAAACTTTTTCAGATTCAGATTTCGTTGAAACTTCTGACATATTATTTGTCTGTCATCCTAACCCAAGAAACCTTCATTTAATCTACTTGTGACTCGTCAGTGTATACTTTTCAAGGCTAAAGTCATCCCTAATTCCTCTTGAATACTCCAAGTTGAGAAAAAACTGGATGGTTACATGAATTTTTAGAGCCATTCGAAGCAGTACTATTTTTTTTACATCTGCTGTTTTGCACAACCGTTCTGTAATTGACCACTTACAATAAACTAGGCCTATCCCATATTTTAAGTAAAATATACTTGTAGGGGCTTGAAAACGATACCCTTCTGGGCCGCACAGCCACACCATCCACACCCCCCATTTCGATGATGAACCCGTCTAGGGTAAATCGCCACTAGTAGTGTTTTTACATTATTTCGTTTTATTCTTTATGGGTTCAAAACACACTACAATAATAAGACATTACCTAACACCAAGAACGATGATAACTTTTGGTGGTGTAATATCTTGGTATTATTCCATCCGATCGAAATACTGCGGACGTAGTGTCGTCGTACCAATCCGGACAAAAAAATATAATATGAACACACCAACACATCAACTTCCTCTCTAATAATCATCAGAACAAAATAGTTCTAATTACATCAAAAAAATCGATGATGGTTCTTGTTCGAGGGGTTTTTTCCAAGCTGACAAATTGACAGTCATGTAAACAAACCACATAAATATTAAAGTCGAAGATGGGTTCAAATGAATGTGTGCCGCTGTAATAGTTTTGCAGTAGTCAATGGCTAATGGTGGACTCATACTTAATTCATCGGCAGACATCGGCCCGGCGCTAAAATCTTTCGAACGTGCTTTGCGCCCGGATTTAGAAGCATACGACCGTCTCGAAACAGTAGTTTGAAAAAGGCAAGCGTCTACAGACATATTCGATGAAGGTTGAAACCCACCTGTAATAACCCACCTCTTAATGGAGAGTTATATTTCACTCATTTTGGTTTAAATCACACACTGTCTAGAACATCTTGTCATATTAGTAACTACTGATTGTCTAAAAAGACGACCGTTGTGAAAGTAATCATAGTCCGGCAGGGTACATAGTCTCGGCTCCAAGACGACAACGACTAAGCGTTAAACTAATGTTTGCGTGAAGAGTCAACTGAATCGATTGCCCTATGCTATTGTTACCCGACTGGTGACCCGGAGACTATATCTCCTGCCACACCGTCTTTTTCTGGCGTTACACGGCTTGTTATTCCTCATACCAAGCGTAGATTTTGTGACAGATCATTTAACGTAATTGGTCTTAGGCTGTGGAACAAGCTTCCTGTTAATATTAGAGAGGTCCCTTACACCAGTGTCTTTAATGGCTCCTAAAAACATACTTTTTTCCTGATGTTTAAAATTTTGTTCGATTTTGAATCCCGAGTTTCTTCATAAAGCAAAAACAGAAAATTGTCAATTTAACATCGAAATCAGAACTTCATTTAAAATTTAAAAGTATGTATGCATTGTGAAATTTACATTGTCTGGTCCGAGAGTATTGTGCCATCAACAGTCGAACTACACTATAATTATTGGTTCACTGTAATGAAAATACTCGAATGTTCTAACATTCGTGTAACTCCAACATTGATATTTATGTTCACCGAGTTCATTAAGTGTGGAACATAATTAAAACTGACAAAAGTCGTTCCATTATGGGAAGTAGTTACTAATAGACAATAATTATGTAAAAACAAATAGTTTTTTAATTGCTTAATGAGTATACTAGTTTGGGAACAAATTTACCTTCTTCTAGCATAAGCACTGCATGTGTATCTAATTCCGAGTCAAACCATACTCTATCCACGGCTGGGTCGAATACGCCTGTAGGATTGGCGCCAGAAACGTGAAACCCCACACTCCATTCATATCTGGAATATGTGATGGTAATACGGAATTAAATTGAACAATAATTTTAGCTGGAGAGAAAAGCTCCAAAATCAAAGTATCTTCACAGTTACTCACACTCCAGACAGACATAATCTACATGGGAAATCAAACCAACAGTCTTTGTGTTCAATATTCAAGACTTTGAAGGAAATGGCCGGATAAGGAGAGGAGGCGGCCCTCTATAATAATCATAGTTATATTTCACCATCAATTTTTAGTTGTTTTTGGTGTGCGAAAGGTGTTTTATTCCCAAAATAAACTTGTATCGAGAAAAAATTAGAAAAGTCTAAGAAACATCAAGGGCATGCTATCTGAAAAAAAAACAACGCTTAGAGTAGGCCTCCATATTAATAACCGTTTATGACTTAAATGACAAAACAGATGTCGCATAGCTGCCTTTTGTTACGGAGCCTGTAAGTTATACTTAGATAGACCTTTGTCCTTTATAAGCTAGAGGCTACATGCGGCAGTCTCTTATGAAAAGTGCCCAAATACCTATTAGCTTATGCCGATATGGTGCAATGAGAGATAAGACTTGGATTATATAGCAGTCTTCTCCCCAAGTAGACTCTGGAAGACAACACAATGGCCTCATCTTAATGATAAAGCATCACCCAGACAAGTCACTTGAATTGGCCGCGCTATTTATATCATGACCAGGTAACGGTATGTGGTATGATATGTATGTAATAGGAGGATGTTGTTTTGGGCAATTCCATTCCAGATGCTCTAGAATAGAAACATGTGAAAATGAGGTCTTTCCTCCCAAGAACCACAATGCAACCCATATATGTTGGTAATGAATACAAAGCGGCATTGTGATTCGGGGGGGGGGGGTCATATCTGGAAAATAAATTACCTATTGAAGCCTGTAAAAATATAAATATATTGCAACATACTGAAATGAGTTCATACTCTAATCACTTCCACTTATTTGGATATGTGGAATGTACAAAGTTTCTTATTTTGCTAACTAAAATAATAAACATTTTGTTTCAGGTAGTTTCCCCATAGTCCCAAGTGCTATTCTACCTAGCATCTGCTGCCAGGTCAATGTCTTTAAACATGTCTTTAAGAAACAAAGAAAGCAACGGCATGCATGGTATGTGAATTGCTCACCACATGCTTTAAAACACATTGCCAGGTGAACAATTAAGGATAACAACGATGTCAATGCCACAACCAGCAATCAATAAAATAAAAAGTCCATTAAATGACGGCAGAGTGCTTGTTGGTTTAATGATATTACACGGCCTAATCCGAGGTTAATTTACTGTACAGCCTGTCTCAAAAATGGTACAATCAAAAACCGATTTTTTTCCCAATATTAAACCTCGAAATAAGTAAGTCGTTTTGTGCTTCACATTAAAGAAAAAAAAAGACAGGCTTTGCAATACGTTTTGTTTCATCTCATTTGCTTGTTTCAATCAAGAGATAACTCCAGTTTACTGCTGAACACAAACATTGAGTTTGTGCCACTTTCTGGTTGAGTGAAAGCGGCGAAAGAATGAAATAAACATAGTTATTCACATTTGAACAGATTTGAAATTCTTCAAAAAGCGATTTAACTTCATAAAAAAATTAAAAAGATGCGAAAACAGTGGAGGAGGAGAGAGTTTTTTATGGTCTTGAAGTATCACAAAATGCAAAGTCCTACCGACACCTTTATACTTTGCTTCCAAATTCGAACTTTTATTGACTTCAACAATTAGTTAATGCACAAAGATTTTGCTATATTTTGAAACCATATCTTGGATTTGGAGTGTTTATTTTAGTTGCAATTATATTCCTTCTGTCTTGATTTTAATATATAGATACCAATTTTGTAAGCTCCATTTCAATGACACGTGCAATAAGTATTTGTATTTGTTTATTTGAAAAGAAAATATTTATCACTGAACTTATTATTTTGACTATTATACCTAAACTTAATTTGTGTACTTTAAGCTTTTTTTGTTACTTTTGCCAAGTTGCAATGTTTTATGAGCTTCAAGACAGCATATCACAGTACTCGAAACAACACTTTCCCTGCATAAAAGTGGCACGATTTTGGTGTATCGCACTAAATTGATTATATCTCTGAATTAACACAAGCAAATAAGATGGAACAAACACTATTGGAAACTTCGGTCTTCATTCTTTAATATTATGCCAAGCAAAAATGACTTATTGTAAAATTTCATATTTAACAATTTTTTCTGACAGTTTGGGACAGTTGACAAACCATTTGCAGTAGGCCACTCTACTTGTAAAATCATTACAAGGAGTTCATCCCTCTGGATGTGGCCCAAATCAATGCTTATGAGCGGTTCACAAGATGATGTAGTCAAGTGTAATGTATTTCTTCTTGTGCATGCATTTCCTTTGAGTGTCATTCTTATGTCGATGGTGTTTTGCCCAAGTTTGTGCTGTTCTTTGCCTTTCATTGTTGCCTCTTTCTATTTAAGCTCACTCCATGTCTCTGGTATATGTCACAATTTCATTTATTGTATTCTTGTTTGGTAAGCGGCTATTGCTGAAAATACAAGCGAATGGTTTCTACATTGCTTCTGGTCTGAAAGAATGTTGTGAACATAATCACATGTTCTTCAGTGGTGAATTATGGCTGTTGATATTTACCAGGATGAGGACCAGTCATCGTGAAGCAATGCTCAATGTGTAACGATTTAAATTTAATCTGAGATATAATGCAGTTTTTTATTTACAATCAACACTACTACCTGAATTAAAACAAATGTTAATCTGTTCACATTTCTTTGAAAATGATGCACAAAATCCAATGCCTTTTCAATACATGTTCGCTACGTACCCGGATTAACATATCTAAGTGAAAATAAGTAACCTAAGTACAATTGATACATTTTCTCTTAATTGAGTGTTTCTCTGGATCTAGGTACCCAAATGGGATGGGGTAAATGGTAATTAATAATGGAATAATAGCCCTTCATATAGTGTAGTGCATAGTTTTAGCGAAGATTGATACGGGAAATATTTTAAATATTTTTCAAAATGTTGCACTTTTTGGCACACTCGTTGCGATATTTTACCTCTTCAGGTAGTCTCATGCACACAATGACTAGTGTGCATGAGCTTTATTCCGTATGACTATAAGAATCGGTAAAATATCACAGCGATAAATCTAATACAGAACAGCGGTTTCATGGCGGTTTACCCGTGTTTGATTATTCACAATAACAGAAAGCGGTTTCCACCGGAAAGAATCTGACGAACCGATGAGCAAACCCTTATTTAGTTTCGAAGCAACCCCTTAAGGCTTTAACATACCTTACAATGGGCAAACCTTTGCTATTGGTAACCTTCCATTGAGCTGCCATCATACATCGTAACGGCGTAAAATCCAACTCCGTAGCAGACGTAACACTATCCGGGAAATTCAATCTAAGACGTCATAAACTTCTATTTCAGTATTGGATTTCCTGTGAATTAAGCAATTAATTAATTCTTGTGCTTTTGTTTACTGGACTGAAACCATCACTATAGTTAACCGAAAAAGTTGATATCTACGCGTGAAAATGTGCTTGTGCTACGCGTGAAAATGTGAGTGTTACTCATTTCTTAAGAAATTATCAAATCATTCTATTTTCCAAAGAAAGTCGGAAATGCTAAAGATGATAATGAGTAAGACAATTAACATTAAGAAAGCTTGGACATTGCTTAAACACCATAGGACTATTACCCGATAAATTACGTTATATTATCACTACCTATAAAATTATAACATGCATGCTTTAATATAACGGAACTTAGAAGCCTTCCTTCCTTCTTCCGGTCAGGGTTTGGAAGCGACTTTAAATATATGGATATACGGGGAACAACGGGAGCCAGGGAAAATGCAAAGAAATAAACCCACTTTTCATAAAAGTCGTACATCCTTCCGAAAAAAAAATCCTGTCTACGAATCAGCTAATGACCGTAAAATATTAGCTACCATCAGGAGACAATATCGGGTTGTGATTAAGGAGTATCACATGTTAAAGAGGATGTGTTTTGCACCACATCGAGGAATTCTGTATCTCATGATTCATATTTAGAGTCGGCACAATAACTTTTAACAGTCAGCCAACAAAGCATTCTGTCCAAACTCGGTGCTATATTTTTTTCAGTGAAAGAAAAGAGCAAAATCAACAAGAGCAAAATGGGCAAACGAGCTCTTTGACCTATTTTGATGATTCATCCCTGTGATGTAAATGGGTGTCATCTACCCTGTATTTATTTTGTGTATCTAGTTGCACTTGCCTAATACTGCACTCTCCTCGCTTTCCCAATGAGGTACATATATTATATACCTCTATGTAATAGAGTAATGGTGTCAACCTACTAAACATGATATGTATCTGGGTGATCTCATACCTGGTCCAGAAACATCACTACACACTCCTCCCATACAGAGCTGGTGAAGTGGTGCGCAGACGCAGTGACCCTCACAGGTTTCCGCCACACATAGCGGGTCTCCTCTTATCAAAATGAGATGGCCTTCCGTTGGCATACCTGAACTACCACGTTCAAAAGCGGCATGAAGGCGTAGACTAGGTAAACCAACCTGTGAAAGATAGAACAGTCTCGTGAAATCCCAACTACTATCCTGTTGCATGAACGAAGATGCAACGATTTATCTAATTACTGTTCGATACACGGGAGACTGTTAATATATAATCGATTCAATATACACGAATGAAGGTTCAGCATTATATGGACTAAGGAAATCGTATTATGAGAAATGTTAGCTAATGTCATTTCGATGTCATAAATAAACGTATTAAAGATCCATGGCCCAATAGCTTGACCTTTAGATTTCACTGCAAGTTGTCAACCTTTTGGTGTCTGGAAGTACTTCTGGAGAAAGCTACTATGTTTCTCAGTTGTCAGGTTTCCCTGTGAAATCTTAGGGATAAAAGGTGTTTTGTTTGGATGTTATGAGCCAAAAGATGACTCATTTTGGTCAACCAATATTAATTTTGCATAGTAATCGATAGACTTACACAATCACGTTTTAGCGTTTTTTATGGATTGAACTATCGGCGTGAAACTTTTGTGATAAGACGTTTATTTATTTTTTATGGCTCACCACTCACATGAAAACTTTATAAATCAATCAATCAATCATCCACTTTAATAAAGGGCATCCTTATTCGAAATGAATAAAGAACAAAATTACATATTTATAAACGTACAATGTTAACTTCCGCATCGTAGGGTTCCAAATGAAGAAGAAAATCATAATTTACTATCGTAAATGTCTGTATTGACTTAGCCATATTGGTTCCTAGGAAAACATTGACGGGTATCTCCATTACCATCGGCAGCACAACTATTTACCCATCATCTAATGACTATGTCCCATCAAGTCACTGCCATTTGCAAAACCATAAACTTTCATCTCTGGAACCTTTCTCGAGTCAGACTTCGAGTCAGACTTCAGAATCAATGAAACCACCTGTCACCATGCGATCCGTGCACTCGTCACCTCTCGTTTAGATTATGCTAATTCCCTCTAACAAGGCTGCTCTGCAAAAGAACTCAAACGCCTTCAAAGGCTTCAAAACAAGGCTGCTAAGGTGATCTTCATGGCAAAAAAGCATGACCATGCATCTCCCCTACTCCGCCAACTCTACTGGCTTCCGGTGCGTGAAAGAATTGAATTTAAGACCCTTACTTTTGTTTTCAAATGCCTGTCAGATAGTGCTCCTTGTTATCTACATTACAGTAGCCTATATTATGTTGAATTTCGCACCGATCAGCAGCCACCGAAATAACGCTTACCACAGGGCTCAAATTATTCGTGTATATCAGTCGCGGAGGTTCGCAGTAAACACGATAATTGTTGTTTACGGAGGTTGTGATGGAGGTTACACGAGCACAACGGAACGGAACGTAAACTTTGCAATTTCTGTTAAACTAATATGAAACTATGCAAAATAGTAATATTCATAAGCCTCTGTCACTATTCCTACGCTTTGTAACTTGCGGAAAAAGGCGCATTACAAATGTTAAAATTGTATTATATAAATAAGCGGATTAAGTAACTGTATCCTAGACTACATATACGTTAAAATTTTGGCATTAATCATAATACCCCGTTAACGGCCCACAAGGCAACAAATATTATTCCAAATTGCGTAATGTCCCCGTCGACAGGTACGATGTGTGTTTGAATGGCGCCCTCATCCGTTTCGGATTCATTACCAGCAGCGTCGTGATTTACCGAAACAGGTCCACCCTATATATTAAAAGCAAAGGGAATGCATTTGGAAAGATTCTAAAATTGGAAATACATATCACAATTTTAACTCTTTCTTCATCAGACAATAGATCCTCGTTAATAAGTTAAAACACAATATTTTATAGTAGATTCAACCCATCGTGTCACTTCTAGTACTTTACCGAAGGTATTGGCACTGAATGAGGGTGAGTGCAGTGAATGGAAATTAAAATTCCACGCTAAATCTATTGAAACATGTTGTCCAATAGCAGAGAAAATCAATTTTATGTTGAATGTAAGCATTCAAACCAACGTAAACGCATTTCTAGCTACAATAGAGACCATTAGTTTTCCGAAACGTTGAACGTAAACGGTCATCTAAAGCATGATCTATCGTCTATGATTGGTCCAAAACGGGTCACATGGCGTCTTACGTGAACGTTTACGTTCCACGTTTCGGAAAACTAAGGGTCGCTATTAACTCTCAAAACATTCTATCCGTATTCGTTCAATTAACAGGTAAATCGGGCCACATATCTTCGCTTTCGTGTTAAAACAAACAGTAAGAAATCGACGTGCTTTATTTAATATCCTACATCTTAAAAATGTTGAAGGACATAAAATAAAAGTAGGTATACTTCTGCGTCACTGAGTCCACTAACCATAAGCTTAATTTTATTTGGCCACACAAGTGAACGAAGATATATCGATTTTGAAGGAGCAGATTCTGCCTCCTCTCCCAACTAATCGACACTGTCCAAAACTTTTCCTCTGGTGACACGATCGATGGGTTGAATCTATTTTACAACTATCCAGCAGGCCAAAAACGGATAACAAAGATACAATGAGTCACATAGCAATAGAAATATATTCCTATTAGCTTTAATTTACTGCTTTCCATGTTAAACAGTTTTTTAATCTCAAGTTTTGAGATCTAAGGACTTTCATTTAACGGTAGTCAGCGAAGCAAATCACCGTCCATGCCCAAAATCATGAAAGTGGTGTGTTTATGTTAACACTTAAGTACATAAGGTCTTCTGCACTCCCGTTGGTGTATATGTGGTGGTGGTGGTTGTGGTTGTGGTGGTGGTGGTATTCCAAGTGGAGACTACTTTGCCGTTGAAATTTTTTTTACCGAAACTCTGATCATTGATGGGGTACATCAACACGACCACATAACAGGAAAAAAATGGAAATCGGTTGTACCGATTCAAAATGGCGGTCCAATAACCGACTTTTATGGCGCACACTAAATTCTCACGCCGAAAAATGAAAAACCACTTATCCAAAGGACTTTTCCCATAAAATTGGGCTTATAATAGGAAACATCAATACATTGCTGAAATAACAATTTAAAAAGATTACTCCAGAACGATTTAATGGCCAAAACAAGTTTTGAATAGCGCCACCATAATGCTTATTTAGGCTAATTAGCATAAAAGCGCCATGGCCGATTTTTTTTGGGACCAAAATATGCACAACTGATATTTAGGCAAATACATACAATTTTGGGCGAGATAATTTAGTGTCAAAACATGGCGTTCAAAAAATGAAATCCTGGGTCCACATGGACCCCCCTTATGCACTTAAGTGCTAATTTAAGTAGCATCTTAATGGCGTAAAAGCCGGTGATAATGGAAGGAAGCATTTGAAGCATTTTTAAACGTAGCATATTTTGGTCTACAAATTAAGACAATACGTAAGCATTTTCCTTATCTCGAAAGGTTGCCACTGATATTTATTTCTTCGTATATAATTCTGTACTGTAAAAAGTCGTCCGATTCATTTAGTGTCCTCTATTGTTGCCGATTACACGGCTTTCCAGGGATCTATATTGTATGCCAGAAACAGCTGCAACAATCTAATTGCTGAATTGCCGAGACTCACTTGTAATAAACCGTCTGATATTTTGACGATAATGTCGCTATTAGTTTGTCCATTATTTGCTGCCCAAAAATTAAAAAAGGCGTATGGTTGGTCTGTAACAGTAGTGTCCTGTAAATTTAGGGCCTCTTCATTTGAGATTTGAGTGACTGAGTGTACCCACTTACCGAAGTTAAATCAGATGTAGCGTATTCGCTTCCAACAGTGACAAAATAATGGCTAACATGTGAGTGGCAGTCGGTGAAACCCAACCAAGATAACTTTATAAAATCTCCGTCATCGTCATCATGCCATGACATCCAGCCTGCTAGTTGGCGCTGTAGATTTGGAGAGTGAGCTGTGTTGATTGCGTATGTTCCTATTGTTGGAGGACTGGAATCGACCTATATGTATGCAAATCATATTGAAACGTTTACTTTTGTATGCATTTGGTGAAAAGCATGCATTAAGATGAGATAATATACAATGTCCAACTTCAATACTTAGTATGATAATATGGCTTTTCCAAACTGTCGAATCGAAATTCGCCTTTTGTGGAAATCAGGTGTGGCAGGAGATATAGTCCTCCGGGCTCACAGTCCGGGAACAATGATGAACAATAGGGGATTCGATTCAGTTGACTCTTCACGCAACATTAGTTTCACGCTTTATTCCGTTGTCGTCTATGGAGCCCGGACTATGATACCTGCCGGACTATGATTACTTTCACACCGGTCGTGCACCTTCTCAGTGGATAGCTTTCTTATTGCACGTCCTGAGTATTCACAGTACCCTCCAACTATCTGTATATGCATGGATTTTCCATAAGGCTGGATCTCTTTTGAAATGCTTGGAAAACCCACGTCGATAATATGTTAAATGAGCTAATCTTACTCTGAAAGGAATTGAAACTGCTTCTGTGCAAAGATGAGCTCCGTTACATGCAATTACATGAATAGTGTAGACACTTCCATCGTGAAGATCTATGTCTGCCAACGAAAACTCGGTTTCTCCTCCTCCAATCTGACAAAATCAAAATGGCCAAAAAATGTCAAATATCGTACCGTTCTTATTTTAATTAGGGAATATTTATCTCTGCATCTATTAGGCAATTGAAAACTAAATTACCAAATGAAAGCAAGTTTTCGCGTTTTGTAGTAAGATACGAACCTTTTTATTTGGAAGATCACTTTCGCCATTGTGATGTGTACTCAGGGAGATTTGATGCCAAAGAATTCACTCTCATCATCGGTGAATCTCCAAGTAAACCGAAGTGCTGATCGCATTACCTGCATTTAATGATTACGATTTTCAGCAACACAAGAGCACAGCTTTAATAGAATTGTACTAGAATCTTCCCTAAAATGTACTTTTATTCACTGCATTTTGGCAGTCGAATCTCTAACACCACCTGTGCCAAATGACTGAAATTCCGGTTAGCTAGGGAACAACATTTCTGATGTTTCTCTTTTGTGATATAGGCTGGTTGCAAATACCAGGTAATCCCCGGGGGGGGGGGGGGGTACTCAGTGGACAAGGGTAGGTACATATGTGCCGCAGATATGGGTCACATTTTCACCCCTTACTATAACATGGGTAATTTTTTTTTCCACCATGCTACTAAGGGGTTCCCAAAAGATACAGTCTAGCACCAATTCAAGATATTAGAGTGTTTTACAACATATTCGTGTATTTCGTGTATTTATACCTGTGTGTTAGGTACCAGAACGCCTAGATTAACATCAATACTTGGTATACTTTCATTCACAGGAGGTGAGGTGTCGATTTTAAATCCATCAGAAGTCGCCTCACTCCACAGACCTGCTCGGTTGTAAGCACGAACGGTAATAAATATAGGCGTGTCTTCAGGCATATTTTTTTCTAATTTAGCGAGGGTACTTTGTGAAAGATGAAGTCTTTCGGCTGCCAAAATGTCATCTCCACCTTCAGTGGTTCCCGCCCGCCATTCGTAGTGTGATAAGAGAGAGTGGGGATCGCTAAATCCCCACCAGTGCGCAGAGAGGAAGATTCTGAAACAAAAATAAAACATTTGATTAAGTTCGTGAAGGACTTATTGCTCAGTATTCAAAATATTTTAAGCCTGCATAATGAACGTGAAGTTAGAAAATATTTCTGCCTGCAATAGGACATTTTAATACACACTGCAGGATATAAATTGTACATCAGCGCGACCAATTCGTCTATGGCATAGCCATTTGTGTGAATGGGACCTTGAACAAATCGTATACCGCATTAGATTTCCAACCACTCACAAGAGCTTTGAGAACGTGTTTTGGCCTAATGAATAACTGGAAATAGCTGCTTTGTATTCGTGGTATATTTTTTCTTGTATGTAACTTGAGTATGTTTTCTTTCATTACCGTGAAGATTGATAATCTAGTTCTCCTCTTTCTGGACTTCCATCCCTTACACGGCCAGCAATCGGTGGGGAGTCATCTATTAATATCCCGTCTGAAATTACTGACGTGCAAAGGTAAGCGGCATTACATGAAGTCACTGTCGTGTAGTAGATGAATCCGGGCTTCAAATTAAGATTATGTGCCGACATAACTGTTTTGCGAGAAAAACTTTAATGACACATTATTTCTCTGACAATTCTTACATGTGTAAATTGTAATTATACTACTACATTGGGAAACTTTCCCGCCCTCGGCTAGTTAATGTGCAGGCGATCAAGTTAAGCGGAGGTCATAGTAATTGGTCCGGATATTGGTGCAGGGTAGGTGTGGGTGGTGGTGTGTGGGGGGGGGGGGTGCAACGATCCAGGGCTAACATTAGCCGCACAAAAAAAATGATTAGTGTATATCTTTTTGCTGAGACGTTGGGCTGAATATATTCAACAAGCCTACCCGCGCACACAATACATTCCAAGGGTGGATTTTTTTTCGGGATAACGAACAAATCATTCTTTTAGATTCAAAAATAAAATGAAACTATTAAAAAGGGGTTAAATGCTCGGAATACTTGGCGGCACATCACGTAAATAATTATGCACTGGGCATTTGACCAAATACTTCTATACTTTAAAGGGTCCCAGGAAAAGAGATGATAAACCTTCTCCAAACCTTTATGGGGACATTCCAATTCCAATACACCGGGCCAGAAAAAGACAACACTACTAGTGGATAAGTCTGGTCTGAATAAGAGGAGGAAGGCCATCCAAAGTATAAACTTTCACCTCAACTCAACCGTGACCAGGGCTTGGAACTTCCTTCATTATATAATGCTCTTAATCTATGACCAAAAGGTCATTCTCCGGTCAAGCATAAGAGCTGACTCCACCAGTACCTCTCAGGAGTCCTCCTGAAGAAGATGTGTGCAGTACGCATTGAAATTGAGGATTTATCTCCATTTTCTGGTGTTGAATGAATGTATAAACTTTACTTGCTGTTATATCTCCACACGTATGAGCGATTCATTCAAATATTGATGGCGTTCCTTCCTGTTCCCTCCTTGTAGACTTGACACAAACCACATCAAATCTTTTTGCATTTCCTGGACCATTTAAGGCTATTCATTATACCATCCAAACTGCTTCTCCTATAGGTGCCTCTTCGTAAGCAGAATAAAGCACATAACACCGAGTTGGTGCGAAGGATATAATGTCATTATGAGCTAGTTGGTGGTATTGTTACAATATGTATACAGTTGCCTACCATTAGCTGTTCCGACATAGTGTTCTTTAACAACGTCCATCACAACCCTGCAAAGTCAATTTTCCCAACGTAAGAAATCAGTCACTGTGAGGATCATAAAAACCTTCCCAGAATGCTCGAAGTGATGTAGTTTCTTATGTAATCCTATATGATCTTTTCTGATTAGCTGATGCTGTTCCATCGAACACGTGACCTGCCTCAGGTGGTGTCTCGTCAACAAGAAATGCACCAAAGGTTGGAATTACTGCCAGACCAACATAATTAACCGCCTAAGATTGAAATAATAATAGAAAAAGTATTGGTACTTCTAAGATCCTTTATACTTGGTTCGGTAAGTTCATCTAGATTAAAAAGCAACATTTTTGGTGTGAGTGCGGCTGTGAGTGTGTTTGATTTGAGTATACTAAATGGTGTCTATCTGTTAGGGTAGGGGCGTCTTCACAATCCCCTCTGGTTGCTTGCGGTTATGTCCGGTTTCTTTCTTGTCGGACAGGTTCTAGCATTAAGATTAATCTTGAAGAGAAAAGCTAAAATGATATTAAAAAACACGTTGAAGGTTGTTTTTTTTCTATATTACTTTTGGAAACGGTAGCATAATTTATAGTAGATAAATTTAGTCCTTTAATTTAAAATTATACGATATAGGCCTAGATTATACATTTACACTCTCGGTTTAGGTGGTATTAAGTACTTTTCCACTGGCTAAGAATAAACATCTGTCTCAGCCTTTCTTTCGTCAATATTTACCTCTCTGCCCGGTTTCATCAATTGCTCTAAATAGGGGTGTCTCAGAAAGAACGTTACCCTCCAGAAACAGAGACCATTTTTTTACTTTATCAATTGTTATCCTTGTTTAAGCTTTATATTAATGAAAATATGTACTCTTTTTAACATTTGGTGAAACAAAAAAGAAAACGGTGAAAAAATAACCTACAATGACTATTTCCAAAAACGATAGCAAACCTACCTACTTGTCCACGCTACATTAGCAGAGGAAACCAATTGATGCAAATATCATTCCCACATAAAATGTATTAAGATCCTCCTGGCCAATTCCAAGCTTCATTGCTGGTTCTAGAGTTTATTGTTCAGTTCCACGCACTGCAGTATCTAGTTATGGTGATTGGCCTGTGCTTTGACGACCATATCGCTCTCCTTGTACCTTTTTTAGAGTCTTGCCCGTTCCAGAATTTTTCTCTGTTCTCCTTCATTGCCATCTTACTAGGAAACCCACTTTGAGAGGAAACTTACCATTCACGATGAACGATTGTCCTTTAACCCAAGGCAGCTTCAGAGAATAGGCCATTGTAGGGGGTCCCGCCAATGCATTATTTGAAAGTGCGCTTAAAACCAAATCATATTATTATGATAGGAGGACGGGTGAAGGGATTTAGGTCACGTCATACTGAAGACAACAATTAATGCATGTGTCAAGCGCTTTTTAAGCAGAATGTGAACAAATTAATTAAATCTGAGGAGTTACGTGTACTCAAATCCATAAGAATTTACAAATAGTACATGTTTCTCTGCATTTGCAAGCCGTGGGGACACAAGTAGGTTTGCATCAGTTTTAGGGAAATAGTCATTGTTGGTTATTTTTTCACCGTTTTCCTTTTTTTTGTTTTCACCATTAGTCAAAAAAGTAAGTACAGTATTTTCATAATATAAAGTAAAAATATTTAAAAAAAGAATTGATTAAGTAAGACAAACATTGGCCGTCTCTGGAGGGTAGGTACGTTCTTTGTGAGACCACCTGTAAATGAAACAGTTGTTCCACCACCAGTTTTGAAGTCAAACATACCTTGAGTGTAAGTAGTATGAGTGACCTTCTGCAGCGTCAAAGTTGGCTTGGATCCGTTGTAGCTTCTTAAGACGTTAACTTTGTATATGGCATTAAGTCAGCACGCCCCGGGTAAGAACCAATGCACCATTTGTAATATGCTACACCGCTTTCACTATCGAAAAAGACACCCTTCCAACTTGGAAAGTAAGCGACATAAAAAAAATAATAAATGCGAGTTTTCGAAACTGATGAAGTAGGTAAAAGGAAGTACTTAAATAAGTCCAATTTTGGTCTCTTATTGATAGGATCGTCCATAGTTTTTTAAAGCAAAATATAAGGCAAGCGAATAAAAAGCTGTAATATTGAAACTTCATAGAGAGATATGAGTATTGGTAATAGAAATTATATGACATATTAATCAAGTAAATATTAGTAATATCAATCATTATTGATCGATATATTGATTTTGGATTTATGTGCTTCTTGCGCTCTGATGGAAACAAAAGCTTCTATTTCGAAACTGAATAGAGATACCCGAAATGTTTAACTATTTGAAATGTATTTGCAACTAGCAAAACAATTAATAGCTTATTTGGGCAATATAAAGTTTTAAAATTTGACCTCTGACCGAAAGTGGCCATAATATATCTCAGCAACTGGACGGCATTGGACCATTTTTACTTTTTGATCCCTGTTGACTACTTCCTATCAGGAGCCGGTGTCATAAACTACAGTGTCCGTTTGACTGAGTGTCTTACCACCCGTCTAGGCATTGTATTCTCCATTGAGTGCTGTACGCATCACTTGTACCCAAATGGCCTCGTCTTCAAGGTCACGGTTTATTCCGTACATGTTGACATGGTAGCTAGGACACTCTCTCATAGGGGACACTCAATTTCTTTACACCGGCCAAATGGTGCAAATGTGAACATTTTTTTTTTCAAAAACAATTCGTGACCCTCAATGACTTCAAAACCACCAGTACCTCAAAAACGCCAAAATGGATTAATTTTGTGTACATTCTTTACAAAAGTCTTCGGGCGACATAGTAAGGAAGAATGAACAATGTAGACTGTGCCAATAAGAAAGCACTGCTGTGAGGTCCAATTAAACGACATAACTTTATACTCAAACCTGCTTCGATAGTTCCAAATGTCCCCACATAGACATTGTCCATTAGAAAATATGGCACTGTCACCATGGCAGGACTGTACTCAAACGCGGAGAGCGTGGCCCGCTGGTGTAGGTGCTATCCTTTAGTGCAAGGTCCCCAGTTCAATTCCAGTTTTAATACTTGCATTAATTTATTCAGCAACTGAATGCCTTATATGTAATAGCGTAATACCGTAATCGACCTGCCTTCATAATAAATATATTCGCCACTTTAAAAACAAGGCCGAGACGTTCTTGGAAGTTTGTCATTTAAAGTGAAGATGGACGTAATAACAATGAAATACCTGGCGGTTACTGCTGTTTTTGATGTCACAATATTTCCTCCGACGTCAAGATTGTAGCTCTGTACTGTAGGTGGTGTGTTATCGATCAAAACTGCTTCGGATGTGGCAATAGATGACATTCCCACAAAATTTGTCGCTGGTTAGGGTAAAGACGGGAACAGTCATATTAAATTCTATTCACTTGGAAATGTATATAGTTTCTATGACGATGGCACTGTACAATATGACATACGTTTGCCGTGAGGGCTTGTAAATCATTATAATCTACCCATAGTACTAAAATAAGCAAGTGGCTAGAAATCCATAACTTAGACTATCGGGATGGCCTACACCCCCTGTAAATTTTTATTTTTTGAAAGCCCGCGTGGAAAACAGTAAAATTTAGGATGGCTGGCAGGAGACAATTAGGTCACGGTTACAGTCGGAAATTCAACCTTCCACGTGAATGCCTCGAATGTTTTTGTTCCTTAGACATTCTTTTACATTTCTGTAATATTAACTTTACGTGAAAAGATACTTTGTACTGCAGTTTTTGGCACTGTTCGTATATACTTCGCGAACGTACCTATTTCACAACAGATTTTTTGTAAACACGAAGTTAGTCTCATTGCCATCTACTATGGACGTTACCTTATATCTCCGCGGTGGGCACTATTTTCGCATGGGCGAGATTCATGTTTGTGGAAATATATAAATGATTAATTTCAAGAACGACTGGTGAAACCGTCTACTTCCTCCATGAAATCGACCAACAAAATGGCGCCGATAGCCGGACCTCAGATTTGTAGATTAAAATATATCCTTCCGCAGGTGGCAAAAACGCCTATCCAATAGGTCGCCGGTTTAAATTCGGCCAGGAACAGATGTTTATTTAGAACTTACGTGAAACATAAAACCAATCTGTCTAGTTGCCAATGATAAAGAAACTGACGGGTATCAAACACGTCTCTTTTCTAAAGCGATGAGTCGATTTAACATGGTAGCCATTGTGCAAATCAATACCCACTGCACACTTCATTCCGTTACGGAGTGCGTGTGTTTCATAGACAATCTGGAAACACTCAGTGTCGTAAATTACTTGCAAAATCTCGAGGGAGGGGTATTAAGGGCCCAATATTACAAAGAGGTCGAGGAAAAGAACAAAGGGGGTTCGATTTTTCCAACAACAACAACAGTAAAAAAACATATTCATAAGAAACGTTGAAAATGGTCGTTTTGGGTAAAAACCTTTAATTCAAACACAAAACATTAAAAATTAAATTATATGGGGCACCTTGAGTCACCGTAACTTAAGTGCCACTTACACACGTATTCGCGTACATTGGCATTAACCGTGTGTTCTATATATGAGATTAATGTACTGTTACGTATACAATACAAACTGTATCAGCTTGTGTGCAAATTCCACAAACGTTTCGTTATCGTCAGAATATGACATACCTCTTATTGTAGCGTAGTACTTGTAGCCAGTTTGTAGTATCAAGTCACTGATAATGATATTGTTCGTTATTGATGCTGGAGTAAACCGGACGATGTCATCGCCACCACTTTCAGTTCCTATAGGGAAAATCAAAATATTTGCAGACATACTTTTTGCGGATATCATTGGAATGCAAGTATGTATGAAATCATTGTTCAATTAAAACATGGTGTGCACTGTGGCAGAAAGTTTTCAGATTATAATGTGAAGATAACACGGTAAAAACAAATGTTGAATCCCATGAAAAATTCTCGCCCACTTAAGTGTTAAAAAACAATATTTTAGTCTGCAATGTTTGCATTAACGGTACAAATATAGAAATTAACAATACTCACCAATTGCGTATTCATAATACTGTATACCAGAATCGTGCAATGCCATGTTGTGTTCTTCAACGTCAACGAATGAAGTCCAGTGGATCACTATTTCAGTCGATGAGAACTGCAAGTCAAATTAGGGGAAATTCATTGTAACTAAGATCTTTATTACAGTTGAGCCAATTAGGGATTTAAAGGTGCAACGATAGATTTCAAGGCACCCATATTTCTGTCACATGTAGTGATTTCATATAGATTAGACACGCAATAGATTTCCTACCTTATATTTGGCTACAGACATGTCTTAAAACTGAAAACAAAAGGACATTTTGATTGCACTGGGTTTACTGTTTGCTCTAATTGGAAATCAGAAATTTCACATTTTTGTTTCACAGAAATATCCTCAGCTTAATCCTTTCAGATGGGGATTTTTTAAGGAAAGCTTTACATCAGTGCAAAGAAAAGGCCTTTAAATCTTTTTAGGGACACCTCATATAGGAAATATCTCAACATTTTGTCGCCGTTGATATTATTTGCTTTTGCCATGATAGATTTTCAAACAGCTGTGATAGAGAAGATTTCTTGTAAAGTTGCCTTTTCACATAATAAATTCACACACACACCTGATATTTGTTGCCTGTTCCATATCCAATCCAGACAGACCCCGGGAGAGGAGGCGTTTCATCTACCACTATACCATCTGAACATTCACTAAGCTCTTCTAGAATATGAATATCTTTCCACTTCTCGTGTTTACGTCTTGTTTCATTTGCATGGATACAAATACGATACAGTTGCCCATGTGTTAGTTGCAAATCAAAAACGTTGATGAACTCGTTATCCGTATATCCACAGACCACAGTTCCTCCATGATCGCAAGGATATTTCAATCCCGTATCCAAGTTACCGAATGCACCAGTATCTTCGACTACTGCCCATTCATATAAATCATAGCGCAAAGTAGGCCATACACCCGAAAGCCTGTTTGAGTTTAAGGTATAGTCATCGTCGGGAAGTGGCCAACCATCGTTTTCTTCTTCAAGTTCTACAATTTCTGTAATAGATGATAGAATGTAGAATTTGAAGAGAAACTAATTAAAGGTGCTTGTTCCGATCGCCTTTGGGGCCCCATTTACCCGAAAGTAGTATTGATTTTGATATCAGATGAAAGGCCGTATTTTTCCATTGGCGTCCTGAAATTTCAGCTTCAAAATCCATTTCGGGTAATTAGTTCATTAACACTTAAGTGCCGAAGCTAAAAAACTTCCGTTAGTGCCCAAAGGGGTTCCTAGGGACCCCAACTGAGATAACCACTTTCCCAGTTTGTTTATGATACTAACACAAGTAAATGGGGTCATGTAAGAACCCCATATTAATAATAAAAAGGAAAATCCAAACTTTGAGCTTTGACCTATGGCCAATTCAAATTGTCACTCTTCGAAAAAGGGGGTTCGCCCAGACTTCCGTCAGCAACTCCGATATAAGATTTTGAACCAAACTAATTGACTAATCTACTCTAGAATATCCAATTCAAATAGTTATAGCACAAGTATTTTGTATTTTTCTCACAAAGTTCAAATTCAATTTGGTCTTTCCCATAGACTTAACACAGTTAAGACCATGATCACGACAAAATTAAAATTGATGATATCAGCATAGAGCGTTGATTTAAGTACTAGTATTATTAATTGCCTCCCATGGTTAATTGCCTATCAACCAGCCGATCACCAGAAAAAGGGAGGTAGCGTTGTTTTTCTTGTTAGATCTAGGGTCAATTCCCCCTAAAACAAAGCAAGGGTCCGCTCCGTGATTTTTGAAAAGTACAAATCAATGCAGTTAAAGGACGTTAGGGACATACCGCATATAAGCAAATAAATTGCAAGATTAAATGTTTTAATTAGTAAAATATCACGATTTTTCCAATGCCCTTGCTCTGGGAGGGGGTTCTAGGGACCCAACCTAATTATGCTAATAAAACCGTGGGCGGATTGAAATTTGTTTTTGATATCAGGAGAAGCGTATTCATAAGTCAGACAGGTATAAAAAAAAATCCTTGAAAAATGTCATTGCGTAACCGAGAAATCGCAAAAAATAAAATGATGGGTTCCTTGGACCCCCTTGGACACTTAAGTGTTACAAAATAATGGCAAACTTCAAACTTCAAGGACAATTGAAAGTGAGGGTATGTCATTCGAAATGTGATATTATGGCTTTAATTATTATGAAATTATTTTGTGCAAACCTGTCGAATCCAATATATTTCTGGGAACAAGCTCTGCGGGATCATCGCAGTCGAATACTTCAGTGATTGCGATGTTGACCAGACCGGCTTTGTTATGACCACGCACTTTAATATGGAGACATTCGGACTGGGAATAATTTTTCCCATACGACACAGAAACGGTTATCTGTATGAGAACGGAACATTTAGAGAATATGAAATATGGCATAGTAAAATATGATCTGGTGAACGGGAAAGATATCATTGGGAAACTGGTACACGTTTGAGTTCTTTACAAGTCCTAGAGTTATTTAAAATACTACCTGATCATCA
Organism: Ophioderma brevispina; assembly: GCA_023653785.1. Lineage (NCBI taxonomy): Eukaryota > Metazoa > Echinodermata > Ophiuroidea > Amphilepidida > Ophiodermatidae > Ophioderma > Ophioderma brevispina. Next base: position 56,237 of record JAMKCH010030281.1, read on the forward strand.
AGAACAACCATTTCGTCTACTGCAATTTTCTTCCAAGCATATATACCGCCATCCAAACCGGCCTCATCCATTATTAGCCAATCATAAAAGTCCATCAAATCGTCGGCGGTAAGAGAGTTGTCCTCAACGTATTCATGCACAAATGCCTGAAATGTCAATCGGACGGAAGTCTGGTCAACTTCTTCAACGATGTCTTCCACCAAAATGGAACCAATCTCTGGAGGTTGCGACAGCACGACAAAACCATTGGTACTAATTGGTTGAAAACAAATTTCTCCGTGGCATAATAGCAACGTTGATCGATATCGACGCCCTGCCTGAAGAGAGATACCTGCAGCTTGCTTGTATTCTGTAACTAATCCTAGATCTTTTTCCGTGTAAATATTCCATTCAGAACCTCCTAACTCTATATAAAGATAAGTACAGGATACAGAACAATGACAAAGGTAGGGCAATATAATAGTAAAACAAACGCAATATTTTCTGGAAAAGAAACAAAGTAAGTGCTGAATGATTACAATATAGCGAACTTTGACAGTGCCAATTACTTTCAAACAAGGACTTTAGTTTAAACGAAGCAAATCTAGTATTACCTTTGAGCTCCTTATTGAGTTACATAATTGCGTACGATACTGCACAAAATGTTTTTCAAGTATGATTACCCTTATGGTTTACGAGACACAATATGATGTAGTGTCACTTCTTAGAGATTTTAAACCCTTCATACGTTGTGCACATCAAATTTTATTGGTGTAACCTGAAAGTTTGTTTCCTCAACGACAGAGTCAAAGCTAACCAAGATTATCTACTGCTACCCTTCTGACTTTCAAATAATGATTTTGTGTCTCGTAATATTCATTTTGAATGCAATCTCACCTTATCAAACATTTTACATTGGACTTTTACCAGCGAACAATTCAAAGACAACACAAAACATTCTGTACAAGGATGGGCACAAATTTGAATTAGGTTTTAGGGTGAAGTCGTTGGGCAACTTCTATATTTTTGCTGCACAGAAGAAAGGTCATTCATGCCTTCTACCATTAGAATCAAAAATTTTGCAAACTCAATCGCAAAAAAGATAAGGCAGGATAAGCGATTTATGGTCAACAGACTAAAGAGGATTTGGTCTTCCTGGTGTTATAGCATAGGCTGGTTTAAAGATATCTGATCTACAGGCTAAAGACCTCATTTTTGTAATTAAAATATTATTTTCTTTGCTATTAACTTTTGAGAAAAGTTTCCTACTCTTGTCCAATTAATTTAGATCTCTGGTTTTATTAATTATTTTAAAAAATACGCACTTTCGAAATAAGATACGGAAAGAGAGCAGTTGGTTATCTTTTTGAAAGGAATGGTTCAATGGTTTTTTGAAAGGAATGGTTCAATTTAAATCTTCAAACCTATTAAAATCTAGGCATTTCACCCTCGTTTTGAAAATGAGCGAATAAATGTTTGGTACCGTTTTGTGGAAGGTTCCATTGACTCAACTTTTGTTTTTAGTAGTAAAAGTTGTAGTCGTAGGAGATGATTCACGATCAATATTGTCCGCCACTGGTATGAAATAAATAATGCCGAACTTTGCTTTCTTCAATAGGATGAAACCGTTGTTATTTACACTGATTTTTTTTGCAATGAAAAAGGGGATGATTTCCAAGGTTCCACACAACATTGACTTGAATGGACGACATTACAGGAGAGGTTTTTTTTTTTTTTTTTTTTTATTTATGGTCAACAGACTAAAGAGGATTTGGTCTTCCTGGTGTTATAGCATAGGCTGGTTTAAAGATATCTGATCTACAGGCTAAAGACCTCATTTTTGTAATTAAAATATTATTTTCTTTGCTATTAACTTTTGAGAAAAGTTTCCTACTCTTTGTCCAATTAATTTAGATCTCTGGTTTTATTAATTATTTTAAAAAATACGCACTTTCGAAATAAGATACGGAAAGAGAGCAGTTGGTTATCTTTTTGAAAGGAATGGTTCAATGGTTTTTTGAAAGGAATGGTTCAATTTAAATCTTCAAACCTATTAAAATCTAGGCATTTCACCCTCGTTTTGAAAATGAGCGAATAAATGTTTGGTACCATTAGTAATTGCGTTTTGTGGAAGGTTCCATTGACTCAACTTTTGTTTTTAGTAGTAAAAGTTGTAGTCGTAGGAGATGATTCACGATCAATATTGTCCGCCACTGGTATGAAATAAATAATGCCGAACTTTGCTTTCTTCAATAGGATGAAACCGTTGTTATTTACACTGATTTTTTTTGCAATGAAAAAGGGGATGATTTCCAAGGTTCCACACAACATTGACTTGAATGGACGACATTACAGGAGAGGTCTTTGATTTAGAGAATAAAAGTACTCTCTTTACGACAAATTGAAACCAAGGCGAACCATTATTTTAAGTAGCAAGATTTACAGGATTGATAGATACTGTGGACTTTCCTGGGATTTTCCAGGTATGGTGCAAGTTAAAAATTGCAACATAGATAATCTGCAATGATCGTCATTCTACGTTCCAATTGGACGATGCTAAGCTTTATGCATGCTGCTGTAATAGCTTATTTTTAGATGGTAGCTTGCTTCTACCATTTAAGGTCAAATAAGGACATATAAGTTTACAGAACTTCGCCAATAGTTTGATATGCAGAGTTGGAAGATCTGAGTAGTATTCCAGGATTAGATATATTGTTGCCAAAAGAGCTGTTAAAGAAGAATCCACATTGAGGGCCTTCCCCCACTTTTCAAAACTGATAGAAGATAAACGTCGCTGCTGGTTGTTATACTGTTAAAGTTACCGTAATATTAGAGCAGGAATATTTTATCATTTTATTGTCTTACCATCATACAATTCTTCCTGTAATTGCCAAATCACATGAGTTACTAATGGTGCAAGAGTATCAGATATATTCCAGTGAGCTTGTACTGAAGATGGCGAAAGTTGGTAGTCTATGTCTTCAACGCAGGCAGGACTATAATGATCATTCTGATGCGTCAAATTATTTGTGGGTACTGCAAGTTGTAAGACAATCACATTAAATATTTAATGAGGGAGAATATACATATTTTATTTCCAGGCACGTTAGGTATCACTACGAAGAGATGACCTTTTAGTGTATTAAGTACCTTAAAATATTATAATATTTAGGACTATAATAATAATAGCAATTTTTAAGGAGGCTTTTTTAAGGAGGCTCTTTTCTGGCAGGTTACAAAGCGCAGTAACAACAAACGACAGGCCTATACGCGGGGTGTGGGGGTGGTCGCACTCCCCAAATTCCACAAAAGTGGAAAAAGATCCACTTTTTGCTGATTTTTTAAATAAAATTTTTCAAATTTAGAGATTTTTTTGACAAGAAAGCCCACTTTTTGGTGACAAGATGTTCAAGAAGTCCAAAAAGGACCATTTTAAGGGGGTTAAGTCCACTTTTGCCCAAAAAGGTCCACTTTCTCGAATCCCGCACCCCAATAAATCCTACGTACGGCCCTGACAAACGAATATGGACAGGGACAATGCAACCTTACAACTGCAGCAGCTAATCAGCGCTAGGCATAGATATGGCAACGGCCATTTTGATTCGACGAGTTTGTTGGCGGACTGGGTATTAGCGCTTACGCACTTGAACATTTAGTTGTATTTTTAGCATAGTTTATCGTCCAAGCTGTTTCTATATATGTAAACTTTACAGCATGGAACAATGCACTTTATCATTGATTTCGCCAGGCGTGTATAAAATGATCCTTAAACATCCTTTGTTCAGAAAGATTACGATTTTAAAAAATTGTGGGCCCTTTTTTCAATGTGCTGCCCAAATAGCGCCGGCCCCGGTATGTTCGTAGTTGCTATGGCAAGTGTGACCTTATCAACACAGTAGTATTGTTTTTTATCCATATAAAACTTTGACCTCGGAATGTCGCGAAACACTCGTTGTTGTTTTTAATATTAGCAGCGAAAATAAGCGTGTCCATGCCAATTCTGAATAAATTACCCAAAACAGGCCTTAACGCCATGTTACTACAACCTTACAATGGCCAAACACACATTTTTTTTTTTTTTTTTTTTCACACACACACACACACACCCCACACACACACACACACACTCGCGCGCCCCCCCCCCCCCCACACACACAATAAGACAGCTCACCTGGCTCAAAGTTTTTGCATCCGATTCCATCAAAAACAACAGCCCCGTCGGAATACCTTCTTCGGGCAAAATGACAACTCCATCAGACGCTACTTCAACTGAGCCAGCATCGCTTGTAGCACGGATGGTAATATAATATTTCTGCATAACAATAACATTTCATACTAATTTCGCAAACTTTTAGAGTTTGACATTTTCATTAGGCACCTTCAAGTTTCCCCGTTTTTTATTTTTAGTTTATTTATTTGAAGTTTATATAGTTGTCCTGTTTACATTTTAGTTTTCCAGTTTGAATTTTAGTTCCCCGTTTGAAATACTTCCCCGTTTTAATTTTAGATTCATTTTAAAAACGGAGAGGTTTTCCCCATGTGCTGGCTCCCTTAAACAGGCAAGGGAAAAATCCAAAACGGGGCAGCTAAATTCAAACAGACAAACTAAAATTCAAATGGAGAGATTGGCGGCGATGGGAAACCCTACCTTAACTATAATAAAGACTGCATGGTAATATATCTTCATCATCACTTTATTAATATATCAAACATTATTCAATAAAGGAAATATAACATTAAAAACCCATTGTAGCCCAGGACAAGCCGTATTAAAGGACATGCAGGGCAAATGGCATAAATTACAATTATTGCACTATTATTAGTAAACATCAATGATAGTTATTATACACATTAAAAATGATACAAGACGAAGATACAATGAGAATTGACGGTAAAACATGCCATAACAAAAGGTTGGAAAACGCTCAGAGAACACAAATTAACTAACTTGTAGGAGATTGCACTTATCCCAAGTGATTTCCTCTTTGGCATGAAAATTAACAAAAGAGGAGACAATCGCAAGTTTGCTCGTTTGGTTTCTCAGCTGTTTGAATGAGGTGGGTTTGTTGATGGTACCTAGAAAAGATTTCAAACGAGAGCAGTTGTCTTGGGAAATGAAACCCCTTGACTCGATTTCAATGGCAAGATAAGAGACTTCATAACCATTACCCTTGATATCTGCAATCATAGGAGCGTATTTGTTTGTTTTGTAGGAATGCACAGCATCAATGCCAGTCTCAGATGGAACAGACAGCTCTAAAATAAAAAGTTTACGACTTTTTTGCCAAAATAACATAATAACATGTTTTAATAATCGCATATTGACACACAGCATGAATGAAGTTATAAAGCGGTCTTTTACCTGCTTTTGAACAAGATTTAAAATCACTTTAGCATACTCCATGACACAGCCAACATCAAGAAAGGAGCCGTCACGTCGCTCGGGTGCCTGGCAACGTACCATGGCAACTGATATGTCACATTACAGTGTGGATGTTAAAATCCGACCAGCTACCTGCCATAGCGATCTTCACTTTGGCTATCTATATCCAGGATTGTCGCCTGGTGAAAGAGTTTCCAATTAACTTTCATTATAAAAAAAAGCAATTATGAAGATCTCCCAGAAAACTGTATATTCAAAGATTGATCAGCAACTATTTTCCCTAAGACTTGCCGAAACGGTTCGAAGTAAATCCTGTATACACCGCAACTCAAATGGTGTCATTATACAATTTCCAATTAGAGAGGGGTGCACGTTCTGTAAGTTGCATAACCTATCTATGACTTCTTTCTTACCCAACCCCCTAGTCTACCACGTTTCATATAGTATTTCTTGCTTGGCTCTCTCATGATATATCATTATTATCCCTGAGTACAATAAAATAGATCTTCTATCTCCCTAACTTCCCTAGAAGAAAAATCTGAACGATCAACGCGTAAGTGGATAGCGTTTTATTGTGGTCTCGGTTCCGTATTTGTTTCAAAAGTACATTTAAATGCCGTTAAGGGACGCGTCGGGTATATCGTTTTCAAAAACATTATAACGTTTCCTTACCAGTCTCCGATTGCTAAATACACCATATAATACTATGTATACGCCATTGATATCGAACCGGTAGACCAAGGGGTTCAAAGCTTGCAAGGAGATGTTGACATAAATCCATCCATACTTCGAAAAGAACACAAATTCTTCGAGTCACGCGTTGAATTGATATGAAGACAAGTATTACAGAACTTTTGTGAGGGCACGCATGAGTGAGTTTGATAATCCCCATTGACTACACCTACATTTCTAAAGACCATGTATAATTGGCCATTAGAAGATGTAAATTTATTCCCTATTTGATATACCTTTCGAGGTCGACAATTAATATAGGTAAACTTACACTACCTGATGTCTGGGTGGTGACGCTAAGCAGATTGATTCTTCTAACACAAACACCTTTCCGGTCGTAAGTTTCTGCATGGTAATACTGACTGATGTTCCATGACAATAAATCCGCAGTATTTTCAGCTCTAATCTGACAGATAGTACACTGATCACCATGGATTCCCATCAAGCTCATCTAAAGGGATAGCAACACAACTGCTCTGTAATTCGCAAGTCCTGGTCAGAATCTTTTATAGGATTATACCAATTGTGCAGCCAGTGTCTCCTGGGGTGTGACCTTAAATTGAAAGAAAAAACGATGTTTGAAATACAGATGCCTCTTCGTACACGTTTGCAATTTTATTGATAGCGATCCCAGAAAAAAAAAGAAAAAAGGTGCGTTTTTCAAATAAACTTGTCACAACGGACGGTGTCAAGTTTGAATTTTTACTTACCTACAACCTACAGCAATTTGGATACTCCAAGATTGGATCGCTGCTATCGACGAAGTCACCATCTGCCCACCTTGCGGTGAGATGATTGTCTTCAATATGCTGGTGTTATCTTTCCTATTAATTCCGGCCGGTGTTGTGTCCACTATAACGAACGGGAACGGGCCATTACTTGTAGGTAAACCAACCAGAATTTAAATTATTGCTAGCTTTAGAATCATACGGTTGTGAAATAATTTTTCGTGGTCGGGCCAAATGCATAAGGTCGGTTGGGAACTAAGAATTTTTTCTTTTACTTATATTATTATACTTTTTTTTTATTTAACACTTTAGATGTCCATTCTAAACACAAACAACTTCCGCTTCGTGCCCCACTGGGGGGTGTGGGGTTACGAGGGAACCCAACTTAGATAACACTTTTCCGTGGAGTTTGATCATGACACTAACACAAGTAATTGGGGTCATGTAGAACCACATACCCACAATAAAATGAAATCCTAACTTTGACCTATGACCTAGGCCCAATTGAAATTGTCCACTCACCGAAAAAAGAGTGGTTCGCACTTTTCCACATCCTCAGCAACTCCAATATAAAGGTTTGCAGACCAAAATAATGCATTAATCTACTCTAGAAAACCACTTAAAATAGCATTGCAAATTAGCAAAAATTTAACATCTTCTTGTATTTTCTTTCTCAGAAACTGCAACATCCACTTTATTTTTTCCCATAGACTTACACATTTAAACACGTTCATGACAAAATTAAAATTGTGCGTACACATATTACAGTTATTATGAAGTATTAGTTATGATTACTTATTAATTCAATTGCCTCCTAAGGGGTATCACTCGCTAATCCAATAAAATCCCAAAGATTTATTACTTTAATTTTTTAATTAGTAAAACTCTTGATTGTTTCACTTCCGTGAGTGCCAGGAGGGGGGGTCCTAGGGAACCCAACCACATCTAATGAAGCCGTGGGCGGCTTTATTTTTTTTGTATCAGGAAAGCGTATTCAAAATCAACAGTAAAGGCAAAAAAACTCCTTGAAAATTTTTGATTGCGTAACAACCGAAATCGCAAAAACATCAAATGTTTGGGTACTATGACCCCCCCACCCCTTGGCACCTAAGTGTTAATATCACCTGGCACAAAAAGTATATCTCGGCATGTTTTCCGTTCTATGTGCCAAAGTCCACACCATTTTGACAGTTTTTGAAATTCCCTGTTGTTGCCTATGTCTTCTCTTTCATTTAAACACCTCGCTTGTAAAAAAGCGTGCATAAATGGCTGAGATAGAGTGCCCGAAAGACGCAAACCCCCCAAACCAAAAGTTTCAGTTTTTGGATTTTTCAATGGTCACTGTGTGGTACAACGCAATAATACGTGTGTATTGATTTTACACAAAGAGGTTTTCCGACTGAATGAGCGAGAAAGCCTACGTTTGCAATATTGAATGTGGTCCGCGTGTTCGTGTCCCAGTACACTGGAATGCCCATTGAAAAATCCAAAAACTGCAACTTCTGGTTTTGGGGGTTTGCGTCTTTTAGGCGTTCAAAACTCAGCCATTTCTGCACGCTTTTTTACAAGTCAGGTATTAAATGAAAGAGCAAAATCTAGACAATAAAATGTATATTTCGAAAACTTTCAAAATGGTAGGACTTTGGCACAATATTGATCGAAAAACATCCCGAGATACTTTTTGTGCCAGGTGTATATGCTTCTAGCACTTGAATTTTCTTTATCTTTCAAGTTTCAAGGTTCATAAGTTTTTAAGTCTCTTTGACATTCTGAGTATACTTCGTCCGGCCTGAACTAAGGAGTGACGTCATAGCTTTCACGCAGTCTTAAACGTGCGAATCGCAGTATGCCACAGCTGTAATCGCGAGCGTACAAAGTCAACGTGCACGATACGCATGCACAGTAGCTGCGCGAAAGCTATGACATCACTCCTTAGTTCAGGCCGGACGAAGTATAATTGGCCTAATTCTAGAGAGAAGAGAGATGTAAATGCATATTTTGGTCCATATCGTCCCGCTTTTTCGAGCCAGAGGGGACAGCTTGTCCCTCTGCCCCCCCAGTCGGTACGCCACTGAAATGACCGTTATCAACAGTTAAAACGACGTTTTTTAACAGTTATTTGCACGTTGCGAGTCCCAGCTGCCAAATAAAACGTTTTTGACGGTTATTTTTAACAGTGTGTTTGGTGATTATAGCAGCTTATGTGCCATTGGTGGTTTATATATTTTTACAGAATGAAGTCAAAGGCCACAAAGGGGACACTAGAGGTCAACTTCTGAACATACCCAATGAGTCTTGGACTAGTAGTTCTTTTGACAACCTTGCTTCCTTGACAACGAAATGAATTCCGACACGCTGATTTGTTTTTTGTTTAGAATCACTGCGGCGAGAGACCTTCCCCCAAATACAACATTTTTTTTCCTGTTAACTTTTTTTTACATATTCATCAGCTAATTCTCTTTATTATAATAAAATAAACACAAATATGGTAACATTGTATCGTTATAATGTGTATACCGTACTATTAGAACAAACAAATATAACAATCGAATTTTAAAACACCACGACCGCCAGTTTATTCAATGGTTTGTGGTAACACTGTGGAATTTGGAAGTAACACTTCTATACGTCATTTCGATGTTGCCAATTTATGCATATTATGAAGTCGTTTTTGAGAGTTGTGTGTGGGCGTTTTTTATATTTTTGCTTATAGCTTGAACAGGATCGGGAATCGTTGGCGTATTGTTTTCTCTTCATTTTGATATAAAATACTCCTAACATTTTCATGTAACCTGTAACGGACATACACAAACATTACAATAAATACAGGAAAAGTGATTTCTTTGTCTTGCTCTGAGCAAACTCAGGGCAAGACAATAATGTGTCAGCGTTTGCTGAATGACAATAGCAGTTAAATTGTTGGAGGTTAGCACTATTCTGAAGCAGATGGCTGCTACTCACAGAGGGTAGTCATAATAAAAGGAATAGTACAACGGAATACATAACAAATTCGCTTGCTATAACAATGTTGAATTTGGGAGTATACTTTTTAGATCGTGACCCCGGGGGGGGGGGAGATCCTAATTAATTTAATTAGCAGACTTGGCCAGTGCATTGGCAATATTATTAATCTAAAAAAGAAAAGCTAAAATATTATTTTAACATGGTGTGAAAATTAATTTAGAAAAGGCCATCAAAAATTAGGATTGGAATTTATTCCGTTTTATACAAATTACGAAAAAACCATACTTTATGCATTTTCACCCTCCTTTAAGGTGGTATTGTGTAATTGTGTAATTTTTCAACCGCGGGCGAAGAATAACTTTTTTAGCTTTTCTTTTCAAGAGTCATCTCGTTGCCCAATCGTGTCTCGATGGATGACGCGTAAGAAATAGCAGCCGCAAGGAATCGTTCGTATCGCGCAATACTAAAGACGTGTAAGATGAACTCTTACACGCGTAAGATACATGTTACTCGTGTAAGGTTACATGAACAACCTTACACGTTTTTTGAACCACTTGGCCATATGCTCACACGCATAAGATGCATCTTTGACGTGTAAGGTTGCATCTTAACGTGTAAGGTTACTTGTAGGATCTTACACGTTTTAGGACCACTAGGCCATTCCAACAGACGATGTACGCGCGTACATTGATAAGGGTATCAAAAACAGCAAAATGTGGAAAAAAGGGTATGTTTTTTTCTAAACCCTGAAATTGTGATGTACGTGTAATACTCAAATTAAGCAGAGATCAAAAAGATCAAAAATATTGTAAAGCAAAGCAAGATAATAAAGCTATATTAGCGACACAATGCATTGCTTACTTGTTTAGGGTAACAAAACTGACAGAAATACTTCTTTAGTGTAGCAAAAACACACAAAAGTACTTGTTTAGGTATGTTTTTTTAGTCGGTGGAAATACTCGTTTATGGTGCATTTTGGAAGTCCATGTTCACGCATCATATCCACCTTTGAATACAAGTGCCCCCCCCCCCCGGGATCGTGACAATAGTTTATGAGCCAGAAAAGTTAATTTATAACTAGAGACTAATACCTTTCCAGCAGATAAAGTCTACTTTGTATCTACTAAGGTTATAGAACAATAACAACAGCTATATCTTACCCTTATAGTAGAAAGTTGTGCCTTGTTGATTGCTTTGACAAAAATATAAAACACTGAATCCTGGCCAGCTTCAGTGTGATAGAATATGAAATTGTCATGTCGAGATGTTGACCGAAATGGAACTAAATCCGCTACCGGATTATCTTCAGCAGTGGCTAATCCAACTTCAAAGTCAAACAAATCACTTTCATCATCTGAAGATTCCCAGGAAAGAGATATCTATTGGGTAACATCAATAGGAATTAGTATTGATTGTCTACACAATAAATAGGGTGCAAGTGTGTAATGGTCTCATAATGAGTAATTTGGTAATGGATGGCTTCAAAACTCAACCGCCAGCTGCCCGGAGTAGTTGAACCGCATTTCAGCCGGAACGAACCGGCAGGAACCGGTAGTAACCGGTTGTTTAAATTTGAAGCCAACCCCTTAAGAATAAATTATCTATGGAGATGTGTACCATAAATGTTTATTGTTTATACTTATTCTCATACTCATTATACTGAATTTAACTGAAAAATTAGAGTAATGGAGTGCTAAAGGCATACTACATATGACAAGGAAAACATGGGTTTGGACTTACAATCGCTTATAAGTATTGTTCACTATCTTTACCTAAGATGTATAAAAGGAATAATAATACTTTTTTTGCTTAACTTGGTCGAACAACATGAATTGACTAATGCAATGAATTGTTCACGCACATGTTTGTCGGCAATGAGATACATAGTACCATTCACTAGCTGTAAAGTTGCACAGTCCACGTCAGAGACAATATCACGTGACAAAACATCAGAATCAGGAGCGATGGGATATATATCGATATCAGCATCAACAGCAGGAATCTTGTTTCTGTAAAAATGAATCTATTAACTATACACCCTTTCTATAATAGTTACATCGTGACCTGATGCATGTGCCTCGACGGTCAGTGGCAGTTTAGGGAGAGTCATTTCGGGCCCAACTCCTCAAAGCAAGCGTGATGCCTCTCTTTGGTTATATTTTAAAAAATGAGACGAAAGAGAGGCGTTTAAACAAGACAAGGACGTGACCGTCTCGACTCCCGTATCAGGCCCTGGGATATGATAATTACGGAAAGGGTGTAACCTTATTGGAATTATCACTTACTTATAATACAATGTTGTTAGAATGAAGCCATTCAAACAATGACTTTCTATGATTGAACCAGTTAAGACTAAACAAAACTAATTTAGACCCGGTTAACATAAATGAACTGAAGATGAAATGTTACCTGCAGACATCTGTAGCATTATGAAGGTTATAAAGATATCGCTGATGATCTACATAAAAGACGTCTCCACTTTCGTTTTTCAAGATGCCTGGTCTAATCCTGGCGTTAGCCAGAAATATCTCCCGGAGTTCTGGAGCCGTTTCATCAATTACTACTCCATCAGAACAAACTGGTGTAGAAGGATCTATAGCACGATTAAATGCTACCACGGTTACAAAGTATGTCCCAGGTTCTGGTGCTGTCCAAGAGGCAAATGTTTCTTCAGTTCGTGTCATCTGTTCGAATTAAGGGAATGCTTTCTTGATGCCACTCATTATAAATCCTCGTTAATAATAATAACTAGAGGCAAATTGTTTTCGACCCTAGCCATGTGAATAGAATTAATGATGCAAATCCTGTGTACACTCCATATGATTTTAGGCGACGCATGTGCTCAAGGGTCATGTTAAGGGCCACTTATTTGTAGTAGAAAATAATCATAGATTTTCATCAGATTTTGGCTAAAATGACCACTTGCTGACCACTGATCAAAATTCCGTGTACATTGCATATGCAATGACTATAGGCAATGAATGTGCACAACTGTCGTTATAAACGCGCCTTATTTGTCACACTAGGAAGATTTCATGTGTATTGGCCAAATGGGCAAAATAACCACCAGATGACCACTGATCCAAACTCTGTCTACACCAATTGACTAGCATTTGCATAAAGGTCATGATAAGGACCACTACGTTGCAGTGGAAGAAGAAGCTCATAGATTTTCTTAAGATTTTTGCCAAAATGGCCGAAATGACCATTGATCCAAAACTGTATGTACACCCATTGGCACTGGTCATAGGCGATGCATTTGCATGGATTTGCAGAAGGTGCATTTTTTTATTTTGGCCAAAATGAACACACTCACCGCTGACCACTGACAACAAACTGTGTACACCTCAAATGAAGCTTGGGTCGATGGTTCTTCTGACAACATTTGGCTGAAATCGGCGCAAGCGGTAACGTTTGACCAACCGGAAGTGCGCGTGAAACAAGAAGAAAAATCGCACAAATACAAGACCTAGCCGTGCTACGCAAACGGCTAGGTAATAATAATAATCATAATTTTAAAATCTTATATACTTAATTCTTTGTCGTTTACCCTCAACTATTCTGAAAATGTCATCTACAGTTTATGCTTGGGTAAAAAAAAACTCATACATATTTTCAAACATTAATTTTATCTTACGTTCTCTCTAATGGTAGTTTTCCAATTTTCAACATCCCAACACACGATGTCAAATACATATTCATAAAATTTGACTCCACTCTCCTTGTCGAAGAAACCTTTCCAGTGTGCATTGAGTTCCAATTCTGATTGGTAATCGATTTCATTTGCACCCACCATACCATCATGCACCGCGCCAGTCTCTGGTGGCGATAAATCGACTGATATCTGAGAGTCAAAGGAACCGTAGGCAGGAAAATTAATAATTCATAGTTATTTTCTACTAAAACACCAATTAAATGACAATGTCAGCATGGCTAGAGACACAATAGAGCTTTCCTCTTATATAGGAACGATACAAACATACATCACTCAAAGATTAATAAATACTCATACATCACTCAACTTTTATTATTTTCTCACTCAGTTTTACTTATTTTTTTCTAGCTATTAGTGTAATCTTAAGAGAATGCTTGTTTACAAAGAAATCTGAGAATATCTGTAGTTTAAAGGCACTACTTGCTAAATCAAAACTTCGTAAAAAATAATAAAAAATCAGATTCTTGCATGTTTATAACAAGTATATGCATCTTAACATACCCTGCAAGTGCTAAGTCTGACAGCAACCTAATAAGCACAAAATCGGACGTTTTAGTCATTACTGTCCGTACGGCCACATTTAATTGAGTGGAGGTTCATACCTTTGAAAACTGCTGTTTTCTTCCTATTCTATCAATTTTCCAGTTGCAAAAATAACTTAAGATAATTCTTCAGACATATCCTTCACTTTTAATCCATTCCAGTAAATTTGAAATATTTTGACTCTTTCGGGTGAATCACTGATAATGTCTTTAACAAATTTCGAAAACGGGAAACAATTGTACAGTTTATAATGCCTACCCTAATAAAGAAAATAATATGACACTCAACATATTTGCGACTTATTTACCTTGATAGTTGGCGTTATGAAGAGTTCGGCAATGTTTGTTATCGTCAATGTAAGGAAGTAATCATGATCATGACGACCCAAAGTAAATGGAGGGGAAAACCCGTAATATGTATTGTAACATTCCCCAATCGGACGACACTCACAGAAGTCCTCGGCAGTACAATTACTTGTTTCCTAATATGGTAGAAAAAATTAACTAAATTAAACAAACAATAAGACCTACCGTATTCGTAATTTTATCACTTATGACCAGTTCCTGGCCTCCCCTGGCATATCATTTAATATTCAACGGGGAGGGAAGGAACTCAAATATATGCAATACATTATTTAGCTTAACGGTTCAGATGATATAAAATTACATGTTAATCGGAGATAGGGATGAGGCCTTCATAAGCCTGGTTGTTTAGGTATAATGGTGGGCATTTATGTTTTACTATCCACATGTGTTAAAATGGTCGATCTACATTTCTCTTTCCATTTTAGTCCCAAAGAGCATCACTGTAACACAAGTATTACTTCAAGAATAAAACCAGATATTACCAATTGTTCCACTGCAATAGCCCCATCACCGTGATCAGTTACTGGGTCAGTGAAGTTGTCGTAAAGATACCATTCAATACTCTTCAGACCACTGTGAATATCCCATGTTTTAAATTCAACCCTAAAAAGAAAAGCGATAAAAGTGTTGTAACGTTAGTTCTGAGAATTGTGGTAGACGTTTCATATAGAAGTCCCATTGATGCAAATGAGGTATTGCCATTCATTCCGTCAAGCGCTACTGCACAACGTCATACAGCGCATGACGGAAGTGTAATACCTCATTTGCATCCATGGGACTTCTATATGAAACGTCTACCAGAATTGTTCAAGACTCATCAATCTAGAAATACTTCCAGTTAAACCATCTTGTCACATTGAAGCACAAAATTCATGATTTCTCTAAATAAGACCATACATGACGACGGCCACAGTGAGCACAACGTACTTGATTGACAGGCTCCCGCTCCGATAAGTCTGTGCTTGTTTATACGACGCCCATGGTACTTCTTCTGAAGTAATTTACAAAAATATGGTCATAACCCCCTTCTTAGAACTGCAAATCAAATATTAAGACTTCAAACTTAGGATTTATATCAAATGTATAGGAGCGGGTTATGAGCAGAATTCTCACAAAACAAGGTGAAGTTTCAGTTCACGAAACGTCACAGCGGACACAAAAGGGGTGTGGCTTAGCCCAATTATTATCTGGGAAAAATACAGAATCACCGACGCAAAAACACCGAATGCATTAAAAACAGAGTTTGTTCACAGGTGTGTGCCATCTTGTATTATTATTTGACCCTTCGATTCCCGCGATCCTCTCTGGTTACTCTATAAAACGCATGCTAACTCTTTTGTTTGTGCTTTTCGTCATGCAAGCTACCAGGCTGTAAGATTACCTCAATATAATTGGTAATCTAGCTCGCGTGTAGGTCCATTGATATTGCACAGCTAAATTAACCAGTCATGTACGTGAAGCTATTGTTTGTAACACTGTGAGATGTGTTGAAAGGTGAGTAACAATTATCATAATCATTATAATGTAAATGATCAATGAATTGTACACTTTACTTCATCTTAAGTTGCGTTCGTTGGTTATAGTTCTTCGGAGTCCAAGGCCGTTGTTCCTTTAACAGGCTTGTAATTTAGGTTGATACCGTATAAAACAAATTGTTCAACGCGCTCCCATAGATTTGAGTTGGTCACTGGATTGACCACTGACCTCTACAAATGGATAGCGGGTCAGAGTCGCCGATTGAAACAACAGGAAGTTGGTTTTCGCCCTCTACAATATGGCGGTGAACAATGCATACACCTTGTCAAACAATAGAACATATGTGTGGAATGTGTGCAGCAGCAGGTGTATGCATTGTTTCCGCCATATTGTAGAGGGCCAAAACCAACTTCCTGTTGTTTCAATCGGCGACCATTCAACTGTGCGGCAGCCCGCTATCCATGTGTAGAGGTCAGTGGGATGGAGTCAGTAACCCGTAGAAATCTTCATAACAAAATGGCTAAACAAATATTGAAAGAATTTATAAGCCTAGTATTATGCAAACCTGTAATTATATTTTCTAGAATGTTCTACAAAAGATTTATATTTGCACGAACCTCTTTTTTTCACCAAACTATAATTATTCTTCTCATGAACATAGTTTTGATTTCCGTATTTCATTTCTTTTGTTGTGGTAAAGCTATAGCCCAAGAATGGCCATAAACAACTTTAACCATGCTTTTGATTAAGCATTATATTTTGCGAATATCATACATTAAAGTTTATTTCTGATTTATATCTGAATATTACTTAAACGCCTGACATGATTTCCATTGCTGATGCTGGGAGACCAATGTCCTAAAATTGCGTTCTTAGCTGCGTACAGTGTGTACATGATAACTTCAGTCCAAAGATAATCATCCTTGTCGGATTGATCACTATTAAGAGAACTGTTAACATAAACACTCTCTAGTACTTTGACTTTGACTATTTTGCTTCTCAACAACTGCCAGACTTACGGATACGAATACTTACGAATACGGAAAAGATAATAAGAGCCTCGGTATCCAACTCACCTCATCTCGTGTAATTCAATCATGTTGTGCACAAATTACATCTTCCTCACCATCGTACACCAGCCAGAAGTCCAAAAAAAAATTTATTTCCGGCGGTGAAGAATCAAAATGAACCAATACTTCGTCTTCAATGGTTTGATTTATGATGTCCGTAGCCCAAATCCAAAACCTTACCGAATCTCCGTTCAACCAGTTGAATATCAACATTGCAGTATTTCGACAACAAACTTTCAAATCAATCCAGCTGAATGCGATTAGCTTTTAAGGGTGTTTCTATTGAGGCGCCGCCCATGTGATCCACATCATAAAACACGCGGAATTTGGTAATTGCTAGAGAATCGTTTATATAGCGCGACCACGAAGTCAAAAAATGGTCGTAATCTGATGGAAAAAATGAAGAATCATCCAAAATATGATCTTTTGTGCAAGGTATGCATTAGAGATACGGACATTACGTCACCCAAAAATTTCATAAAAACATGGGATGTCGCATGTTGCAAATCAATGCCTAAACAATGTGTTTAAACTAGTTTAAACACGAAAGGAGAGGACAGAGCAGAGAGAAGATCCACATTAATATAGAAAACGGACAATGAAATTTCCCCAGTGAATGTGGGAACCATTCCTAGACCTTTGCAAACAAAGAATGCGGAATGCTTTAGATGAATTCCAAATATATTTCTGAACGACCGTCACAATGAGAACATTGACAGATCCTCATTTGCGAAGAAGGCCTTGCACTGCAAACTAAACATGATTTTAATTAAGCGAAGAAGTAGCATAACCCCCGTACTATACAGTTCAAAAAAAGTAAGTCCCCTGGCAAATTGCATTTTTCTAGAGATGTTAGGCTCTTAACTGTCACAAATGTAAAATGTACACGGAATGTTACACCAATTTAATGGGCAAAAAGAGTTTCACACAGAGTTAACCTTCTCCCTGAAATTACGCATTTATAAATTTGATGAAAAATAAGAATGACATTTCTTGCATAGAGCTTTAACAATCGAGAAAATCAAGTTTTGAAGATTTTTTAAAGATTCTTTTCCTATAATTTCGTTACTAAGCATCGATTCCATAAAATTTGGTTACCCACATGATAGCTTAGATTTCTTCTTTCTTGGTCATTCAAATTAAGTACCACTTCTCATTATGACGTACTATGACATACGTTGTAAGTTGAGAAAAAGCAGGTTTTGAAGATAGAAGATAAAAGTACTGGATATAAGGTACCAAATACTGGAATATTTAGGGTGGGAAATTGATATTTAGCAATATTACGGACTCAAAAAATGTAGGACTAAAACTCTCTGAGTAAAAACTAGTAATAATCCCGTTAAGAGAGCAAAAACCTTGTGGAAATCGGATATTCCAAACTTTTTTGGTGAAAAACAAATTTCCCCTTTCTACACTATTAACTATGGAATTGACAGTTTGTGACATGTGAACTTTCTAACGTCAGTCTGACATAATGCAAGGGCATGTTGGTACTCGTTGGTAGCAATGCGAAAAGAAGATGATCATAGCTATTCATTGGTACCAAATCACGTGTCTGTGGTATTCATATGTTGTACTAGGCATGTTGGTAGGTCTCCATCCGGGATTTCTCGATTGTTAAATCCGATGCACGAAAGGTCATTTTTAAATTCGTCATCAATTATAAATGACGTCATGTCAGGGTGAAGATTAACTGTTGTGAGATTTTGTTTTGCCATTAATATGTGTAAACATTGCAGTGTACATGTTACACATTTTTGTAAACAGGTTAAGGAGCCTAACATCTCTCGAAAAAACGCACATTGTCAGGGGGGACTTTACTTATTAGAAACACGATTTTTGATGAAAATTTAAATGTTAAAATAATAAAATTAAAAAGTTTCGTATTAAATTTTCAATAAAGATTAAGCAAAAGACGTCAGTAGGTTGCTGTAGACTTTGCAGCTTGATTTTTTCATTAACTGATAGGATTTCATTTAAAATGGCTTCTGTTTCTTTGACTGCATTCCGCTTCATGATCATAGAACATACGAACCAGTCTGGGCCAAGACCGTATGCCCGAGGAAACTCGCTGTCCCAGAGAATACAGGACCAGCAGTTGGATCTTACACAAGGCTCTTCACCAATGACACCGGTCAGTTCCCAAACGTCAAGTTATATCTTTTAATTCCGGCGGTAGTATCTTGCCATCCAGTCCATGTTATAGATATTTCTGCCTGTTTATTAAGATTAAATTGTCAAAACTTGGGATAAATTGTATACCCCACTCACCAGGCTGTGCACCAAACAAGCACCAATTATATATATAACACCACCAATTCCATGTCTACCAACCACATACATTGCATGTCATAATACTATTTACATACATACATACAGTATTACCAGAGGGACATAGTGGTTTTACTAAAAAAAACCTCTTAAAAAGAACTTTTTAGAACATTTTTTCAGAAAAATAAACTTTTTCAAAAAATATATTAAGGAAGAATTCAAAACATAAAGTTTTGAGATTTTTTCTCTTAAAAAGACACTTTTTTTTTTTTAAAAGGGAAAATTTTTTGACATTTTTCAGTTTTTTTCATTTTTTTTAGAGGTTTCTCACTTCTAGCCAAGGGATTTGCGCCGCAGGCCTATAAAGTTACTAAACTGAAAAAACTTCCTCTTTTCTACTCTTCTTACGGAATAAACCATCAATTACAGATTACCGTTTATTACTTTAGAGGACAATTCGTAACGTAGTAATGTATTGACAAAAAACTTAATGTCACTCTAAAAAACCCCACCTAACGTCAAAAAACCCTCTTAATGTCACTCTAATACGTACAAATCCCCACCTAATGTCACTCTAGTAAGTATCAATACATAAAGACATACATATCAGTCTTACCAGAGCGACCTTAAGGGGTTTTTTACTAAAAACCTCTAAAAAGACCGTTTTTAGACCTTTTTTCAGAAAAATACAATTTTCCAAAAATATATAAGGAAGAATTCAAAAACCTATATAGTTTTTGAGATTTCTCTTAAAAGAAACTTTTTTAGACTTTTTTGACATTTTTTTCAGTTTTTTTCATTTTTTAGAGTTTTCTCACTTTTCTGAGACAAGAGGATTGCGACGCAGGCCATAAAGTTTTTTAAAAATAGAAAAATCCTCTTTTCTACTCTTTTACGGAAAAACCTCAATACTAGATTACAGTTTATGCCGTTATAGAACAATTCCGTAACGTAGTAATAGTATTGAAAAAAACCACTAATGTCACTCTAAAAACCCACCTAACGGCAAAATACCCTCTTAATGTCACTCTATACGTTTAAATACCCACCTAATGTCACTCTAGTAAGTTTTCATACATACTACATACATACATACAGTCTTACAAGAGAGACATTAAGTGGTTTTTTAGTAAAACACCTCTTAAAAAGACACTTTTTTGACATTTTTTCAGAAAATACACTTTTTCAAAAACTATATAAGGAAGAATTCAAAACCTATATAGTTTTGGGATTTTTCTCTTAAAAAGACATTTTTTTTTTTAGACATTTTGACATTTTTCAGTTTTTTCATTTTTTTAAGATGTTTTTCTTCACTTTTCTTAGCCAAGAGGATTGCGGCAAGCCTAATAAAGTTACTAAACTAGGAAAAAAATCCTCTTTTCGACTATTTTACGGAATAAACCTCAATACTAGATTACAGTTTTATTCCGTTATAGGACAATTACGTTAACGTAGTAATACTATTGAAAAACCACTTAATGTCACTCTAAAACCCAACGAACGTCAAAAACCCCTCTTAATGTCACTCTATACACAAATACCCCCACATTAATTCACTCTAGTTAGTCATACATACATACATACATACATACAGTCTTTACCAGAGAGACATTAAGTGGTTTTTATAAAAAACCTCTGAAAAGGACAATTTTTAGACATTTTTTCAGAAAGGAAAAAATACACTTTTTCAAAACTATATAAGGAAGAATTCAAAACCTATATAAGTTTGAGATTTTCTCTAAAAGAACTTTTTAGACAATTTTTTTGACATTTTTTCAGTTTTTT
Source organism: Ophioderma brevispina (assembly GCA_023653785.1). NCBI lineage: Eukaryota > Metazoa > Echinodermata > Ophiuroidea > Amphilepidida > Ophiodermatidae > Ophioderma > Ophioderma brevispina. The sequence goes on from JAMKCH010030281.1 coordinate 77,251, forward strand.
TCATTTTTTTTAGAGTTTCTCACTTTTCTTCGCCAAGAGGATTTTCGCCCGAAGGACTATAACGTTACTAAATAGAAAAAATCACTCTGTTCTACTCTTGTGACGGAATAAAACTCAATACTAGATTAAGTTTATTCCGTTATAGGGACAATTCGTAACGTAGTAATTAGTATTGAAAAACCACTTAATGTCACTCTAAAAAAACCCACCTAACGTCAAGAAAACCCTCTTAATGTCACTCTATACGTTTAAATACCCACCTAATGTCACTCTAGTAAGTTCATACATAACAAAAATACAGTCTACAAGAGAGACATTAAGGGGTTTTTTATACAAAACCTTTAAAAAGACACTTTTTTAGAAAAATTTTCAGAAAAATACACTTTTTCAAACACTAATTAAGGAAGAATTCAAAACCTATATAGTTTTGAGATTTTTTCTTTCTTACAAAGACACTTTTTTAGACATTTTTTGACATTTTTGTTCAGTTTTTTTCATTGTTTTTAGAGGTTTTCTCACTTTTCTAGCCAAGAGGATGTGCCGAAGGCCTATAAAGTTACTAACTAGAAAAATCCTCTTTCTCCTCTTTACGGAATAAACCTCAATACTAGATTTACAGTTATTCCGTTATAGGACAATTCGTAACGTAGTAATAGTATTGAAAAACCACTTAATGTCACTCTAAAAAACCCACTAACGTCATCAAAAAACCCTCTTAAGTCAATATATAGTACAAATACCAACTAATGTCACTCTAGTAAGTATACATACAGAATACATAACATACATACATACATACAGTTCTTACCAGAGAGACATTAAGTGGTTTTTACTAAAAAACCTCTTAAAAAGACCTTTTTTAGAATATTTTTTCAGAAAAAAACACTTTTTCAAAAAATATATAAGGAAGAATTTCAAAAACCTATATAGGTTGAGATTTTTCTCTTACAAAAGGACACTTTTTTAGACATTTTTGAACATTTTTCGTTTTTTTTAATTTTTTTAGAGGTTTTCTCACTTTTCTAGCCAAGAGGATTGCGAGCAGAATAGAAAGTTCTTAAACTAGAAAAATCCTCTTTTATACCTCTTGTACGGATCTAAACCTCAATACTAGATTACAGTTTACTCCGTTATAGGACAATTCGTACCATAGTAGTAAGAGTATTGAAAAACCACTTAATGTCACTCAAAAAACCCACACTAACGTCAAAAAACCCTCTTAATGTCAATATATACCTACAAATACCCACCTAATGTCACTCTAGTAAGTTCATACATACATACATCCATACTTACATTCCTACATATTTCAAGTATTTTATTACCTATCATTCCACAGTAATATAAGCAAAGAGTTATAATCACAAGCGATTATAGTAAGTTATACATAATCAAAACGGAGGCGAATATAGTCATCAGGCAATGATCAAACGCACACTCGGGCAAGTTAAGCATGCCATAACAATTCGGCAGCGTTTTTTTTCCAGATAATGTTTGAACGATGGCTGCACTGACCCCAATGTATTTGGCGATTGCCTACAATGTCTGTTAGTAGACCCAACATTTTATCTCAGACTTTACTCTTTTTTGGACGGTAACCGCAAAGACTACAACAATTAAGACGATTGTCTTACCTGAATACTGGGGTGGTCAACATAATGAGTATCAGTGAGTAGGTGGTAGTAAGTAAATTTGGTGTTGTGGCAATTTCGCCAAAGGCATCATATACGGACAGGATATTTCACAACGATTAATGATTTCATGGTCTGGCGATCACAACTGAAAAGATACTGTTTATTATAATGGCGAATGAATTGAAAATCTGCTGACTGTCCAAGGTCACCTGTAATGGGCTGGTCACTGAAAATATCGGCATGGGGGTGTATCCTAATTACCTCATCTCTGATGTGTTAGCTCAACTATGCGGTCATGACGGGCAACGTATGTTTAGAAATTCCGCATGTCAACGCATTCAGATAGAGAAAACAGTATCTTAAGGGTGTTACAAATACGACAATTCTTTGGGATCGTGTTGGGTAGTACCTGTGCAGGAGGGAGTTACACTCAAGGGAGTTGCAGCGAGATTTGAATATTAATCTACAGATCTCTATCTATCTATCTATCTATCTATCTATCTATCTATCTATCGATCTATCTATCTCTCTATGGGCACCATGTCCCATAGGACGTTGGCTCCTCGAACAAATTTAGACCATCTACTCCTATCTTGCGCTTCTCACCTGCCTTGTGAAGGTGGTGCCGCACAATGATGTCATCTTCCGCACTCTTCTTCCTTGGTCTTCCTTGTCTGTTTGTGCCTGCGACAGTTGCCATAAGAATGCGTTGTGTCGTGCGGATTTGTTCATTCTGCCAAGGACCAAACCATGTCAGCTTCGAGGGCATGATACGAGCTAGGATCGCTTTTGTTGAAAGTGCAGGAGGAGATTCTGACCAGAATTCTTCTTCATTCTCGGATCATTATCCTTCCACTGATATAAGGATTTTTCTGTAGCATCGCAACTCAACTGCTGCGCACTTCTTCATTCAATTCTTTTTGATGTCCAGGTTTTCAGAGCCATATCAGAAGCACTGGGTTGACTAGTGAAGTAACAAGGCGTATTTTGGTGGAGAGTGCGATGTCTTTATCACTCCATACTCTCTGTATTCCCTATGTGCTGACATTGCCAATCATAATCTGCTTTTGATTTTCGCTGGTGGAGTCGTGTGATGGTGTTAGCGTTACTACCCAAATTACTTAACCTGTTAACACTGCTCAAGTGGTGTACCATCAAGCTTGATCTTTACTTGGAGTCTGGTCATCACGTGGGAGAATGTCATAGCTTTTTGTTTTCGTATAAAAAAACTGATCTCCCTCCCATATTTCTTGCTAGCATGAGCACTTGCTCATCAAATAAGGTTGTGCAGATCGTCTCTGAGGTCAAGATGAAAGCTATATCGTCAGCAAAACGCAGGTCTTTTAATTTGTAGCCTATCCACGTTTATGCCGGCAGTTTTAATCAGTTCTTCAAGGCTTCTGCTAAGGTGTATTCGAGAAATAGGTTGAGGTCTGGTTGTAGAGGAGCATCCCTGCGCACGCCAATAGTTGTGTCAAACCACTCTGTAAGATTGGTTGTTAAGTCTGATGCAGCTTTATAGCCTTGGTATAGAGATCTGCTGATATGTTGATCAGTTTTTGAGGCACACCATAATGACGCATCACTGCAAAGAGCATCGGTCCATACTCGATCGAATTGCCTTCTTGTACATCCTGAATGAAACACAAAAACGCTTCCCATCTTCTTCTCTAGGCGATGTTGGATAAGGAGCTTCAGTAGCACAGGCGAAGACTTGTTTCAATTCAACCCAAAGAAAATTACACAAATAGTTTGATAATTAGCAGGGTCGCAACTAGTTCTAAATACAAACCGACCTTGGCGATGTTGAGATTCATACGTCTATTATGCGTTTTGATAAATGAACTTGTTTGATGTGAGCGGATAAAGCCGAGTGGTGAACAAACACCACTTGAATACCATCCTGATCAGCAACTAATGGCAAACACGTCATTATGAACTCGCGAGCTTCAGATTCTCGTGTATGCAACGTTCGTTAAATTCTACCCAAATTGATTTAGGCCAATTGACTTTGCCTCTTTTAATAACTCTTCCTTCTTCATTTACCTCATAGCTCCCAAACAAAGATGCGTCACCGTCATCCGCCTTCATGAATTATGCCTTTCCAAAGAAAAAAAGAAAAAGACGACTGTTTATTCCATATGCACTGGAAGGATGAACGAGCGCTATGCTTTGTCTGGGGGTCATCAGAGTTAAACACTGAAGCAAAAAGGACAGTTTCTTAACCCATACAAGGGTGTTGGCTTTAGAATCCCTAAACCCCTCCTTTACTGGATGGAAAAACAAAATATCCCTGTTGGATGATTTGTTAATGCAATCCATTCACAACATTTCAAAATGCCTCCCTCCATCTCAAAGTGTCTTAAAGGAAATGTAATTTAGAAATAGAAATATTCAACTTGGAAACCGCCATATCATTAATGGCTTGCAATCGCCGCTATTGGCAAAGGCGCTTGATTAAATAATCTTTTTTTCATTCAAGCACTTCGTTGAATTCATTAACAATGGTAAGAGAGCTGAGAGACCAGCAAGCCCTTATCATTCAACCTGAATGTCATAACCAAATAAGTAATACGTTGCCACTTTTGCCTAATGTGGGACGGGCAATTTTGAATTGAATTTTATGTCGACTGTACTATCTCTCTTACTCTCCACACTTGTTACCAGAGACCTTGACATGCAGGGTGGCACATTTTCTGTGTTTGACTTCCATCCCTGTGTTTATTTACAAAAATAACCAGTTTTATCACACATGTCAAGTTTTTTGTTCGGTGACAGTGTCATATTGGCTACGGTCATTCAACCTAACCCTGTACAGATTTTTTGGCACAGAAATGACGTTGGTGTCTCCCATCAATCCACCTCACAAATAATATCAATCCCTTGTTCAAAAACAATGAACCTAGAACGGGCACCCTTGACCTTTGATTTATAACCCTCTCTGTCTGTGTATGAATTCAGTATATCGTACTGATTTCGACTTGAAAATATGAATTTGTATAATAAGTCCTTGTTAATTTAACGATCTTTCATGAAACCATATACATGATATATCTGTAAGGAATCAATCATAAAGCCTGGTTTTATGCTAACCGAAAGCATCTGCCAATCCATAAAATTACTGAAAGCAATCATAATTTATCCAGATGAGCTACGTGACATAAACCAAACAAGGATCCAGTTTGTACGTAATGATTCCAAACAAATTTCCAAACAATACTCGCCATATGTGTACTAAGATCGATCACTAATCAGTGCTCACTCAACTGTGGGAAATCCAACAGAAAACGTGCCATTCACTCATCCGGCCAAGATAATATGAATCGCCATCAGTTAAATGTCCCGTTCAAAAGAAACTCTTCAGAGTTTTAACTCTAACACAAGTCGTACTAACATTGTTTGGGATTACAAACAACGGCGGCCCATTAGAAACATATTTGAAATTCCGACCCTTGGCCGACCGATGAATTAGTGAAGCCGGTGTAGAAGGTACCATTGTGTTCCGACCATTGTCCGGCGTACTCATAGTCCGGGAACAATGGGAACAATAGGGCTATCGATTCAGAGTTGACTCTTTACGCAACCTTAGTTTCACGCTTTAGTCCGTTATCGTCTATGGGCCCCGGACGAATGGCTCCAACGACTATATCCTGCTTTCAACAAACACAGCCGGTCACTGAACTGGAAAATCTTACAAACATTAAACTCTTCCTAACAAAAGCTCACCCGGTCATGATCGCATCACATATTGGTGATATGGCAAAGTCATCTTGGCAGAAAACAGTCCTTACCCACAGCTTGCGTCAATATATACGTACGTGGTCCGAATAGTGTCGAATCTGATTTTGTGGTCAAATTGAGCAGAAGCGAATTCTATTATTTTCTCTGGTTTGCATTTTATGCACTCTTTAATTGTACCCCAAAAATAAAAGTGAATTTACATCTCCTAACCAAATAGCCCCAGTCGAATAACAACGCATTTGTCTAAAAGAAAACGGTTTCACAACCATCGAATACGTATTCGATAGCTTTGCGTGGTCCAAATATCTCAAAGGCACACATATAAATTGTACGAATACGTTCATTCGCTGGTACAAATATTGCTACTTTTCAGTGATCAACCATCGAAATGGGTCTATCAAGATTTAAGGCAATCGTGAAATTTACCTTTCTATACTTCATGAGGGATTGTCATGTTATTTCAACATTTTAATTTTTGTGTTTTATTGAAACCTAAGGTCTGTTGTGTCGTGAAAAAAAGAATTATCCAAGTTTTGTAGTTTTTAGCCATTTGGACAAATACAACCAAATTTATATTATTATTAATATATAATATATTTTTTTTGGGGGGCATAGTGACATTAACCCTCGTTTACCAAAGGGGAGGAGCTACCACCACCCAGGTAAACTTTCTCTCGGTTTCTTAAAAACTTAAAGAAGAACTTTCGTTATAAGGGTCTTCCATATAAATTATTTCAACATCCTTCTGCTCATTTTGGCGAAACGATGTGAGGTAGCACCCTCAACAGGGTTAGCGTCGAAGTCGATTGGTGTAGTGGTTCTACTTCCTCTACTATACCCATTATGAAATGCAGCATTCTGATTGGTCATTTTACTGCCCTTATTCTGCAATAATGAGCGCTTATGCGCATTTTCTTGTCATTTAGTTTCAGTAATAAATCAGGCATACAAAAGACACTACATAAGGATATTACCTAAAACCAACTATACACAAACACAAAATAAAATCAAATTTTTAGTTATAGAATGAAATAAAGTTTTGTAGTATCAGCTAATGGGTTCATACTGTATCCTCGGGCGGGAAAAAATAAAAATAATTGGGCTCTATATTTAGTTTTTTTCCGACCTCGAGGACATTATTCGCCTATAAATGATACGGCAGTTACCCTTTCGTTATTAGTTCACATTTGTTTAAATATTTGCACTGTATGGCTCTAAAATTATATGTTGAGTAAAAACTAGTCATTTTCCATATCATTTGGGGCCAACACCCGCATGAAAAATCCAATATTACTACTTGTTTATGCCAAAATTTCAGTTTTTCCTCTGATCTGTGGAAATTACCACTTTTGCCACACTTGTAGAACTTTGACGTCCTTGTGAAGCCAACGAAGGGATTAGTTGGCAGCAGTATAAACGGTGACCAATGCTATCACGGGTATTAACTAACATCGAAATCGTCTATTGCTTTATAATAATGACTCTTTCTCGGGGTGTTTAACACCCCACCCCTAGTAAACCGTGTTACACAAAAAAAATAGACTTGTAAACATCTTGGCGAAAATGTTATTTTCCTTTGATGTAACTTTGATATTCTGTAAACTAATAATTACTAATAATACATCATTTAAAAAAATCGCCTTTCAGGAACCAATTGATGTTTTTCTTTTGGAAGGTGTTTGTATAAAGCGGTTTAGTGCCCTCTAATTGTTTAGATTATGTCAGATTTTAGAGTATATTACGCCTTTAATTGTTAAAAATTCGTTTCAAGTTTTGGTACTATTTTAAGCGTGTAGGCTTCCTTTAAAATATAGGAAACAAATCTGTATGAGAAATTTAAGAAACCGAGCTAAAATAGACACTTTTAATCCTCCAAAACCACATGCCCGTTACACTCATTTTAATTTTTTTCTGACTCATTTTTTGAAAGCGTTCTAGCCAATATTTATTGTGTGTTACACATCATACTATTTATTAATTTTTATATACATGCACTAGCATGTTTGTGTTTCCTTGCTAACGTATTTATCTCTGAAATTCATGTTTTTTTTCTGTCAAAATGAGTTCAAATATATTGGGCGACTAATTAAAGAATATTAATTTTAACGAGCCAAATTTGTATAGAGGTTGTAATTTCTGATTGCGTTGGTCATCTGGTCTGTCTACGGCTATATTTTACAACGACCGATAATTCACACAGTGAATGTTTTCCACTTTAACCGCTTATGGAAGTCGTTTGTTATACAAATTTGCACTGGTTTGTACATAAACACATGCAATAGACACACGTCATCGTCTCGTCTTCATCATCATCATACTATCGGTCATCGTCGTCGTCGTCATCACATCGTCAATCATCATCATCATCATCATCATCATCAATCATCATTCATCATCATCATCATCATCATCGATCAGTACATCATTATCGTCTCAAGCTCATGTTTCCTTATTTTCATCGTTATTGCCAGCCATCTCACCGCCATCGTTATTCTTATCATCTTGGCATCATCGCATCATACATTAAAATAGTAAAAACCGTTAGCTATAGTAATCTCACATACCAACATTAGAAATCACGGTTTCAGCAGTCGAAACGTATTCGACTCCTTAGAGGACACGAATCAAACTTTGGGGTTGACAAACAATCGACCCACATTCAGTGGCCATTTGAATAAGAAAACAGTTGTTTCTTGGTATTTTAATACTGATCGTCACGTTAGTAACCATTCAGGTCTTTAACATACACCACTTAAAATAGGCCATTACCTTTATTTCATTTAATTACACGACAATACATTACATACAAAACGCCTTCATAATTCAAACTTTCAAACGACCGTTTTCTCAGAACTAGGCTAAGCATTTATGCTGATTCGACCCTATGCAGAACCAACCCACGACGATAACACTTGGTCTTGCCAATTGTAAAGTTCCTGTATGACTGGAAACAAGGCTACGATCAGGTTACATTCCCAAGTCCAACATTACTCAAGATACCTTTCTGAATGGAGACGGCTATCCCCTACTTGTAACTTTTATAAACTATTCATGTAAACTAATGGAAAGGAGATTATACCTGGATTTTTGACACTATAGGCTTTCGCGATAAGCAAAGGTTCAATGCCTAGAAACGGGTTACAAGAAACGGTTTGTCTTAAAAAACTCAATAATAACCGATTTCGCGCCACCATCTGGTAAACTATTCGAACTTTTGATTTGGCATATGCTTTCGAGTAGCATAAAAACCAGATGACTTTCTATTGATTCCGTACAGATATATTGTTATTCCTGACAGTAAGTACAATAATACATAATACATACATACAGACATACATACACCATACATACATACACACACACACACACCCACACACACACCCACACACACATACATACATACCATACATACTATGTCCTTGTCACTCAACCACCCACCCACACAAAACACATCCCATAAAAAAAATGCATTGTCACATGTGCCCTAACCGAGTGCAGTATTATTAGCTTAAAATCAATGTAAAGCCCGGGTTTTTAGGTTTGAAAATACGGTGTTTTGTGGGATCACAATGCCTTACTTGGTGAATTTTCCCAAACTGGTTGCATTGTGGGGGATGGACTCAATACAAAACAACAACCCTCTGCATATCGGCGCTGGGCAAGGAAAAACCTATGTGCATTTGACCATTTAAAATCCAAAGCTCCTAAAAATGTAAAATGGACCTCCACTCATCAGAACTGTTTGCAACAACAACAACAAACAAAAAAAAAACCATAATGCTTCGTAACAATTCTGATATGATTTTTGGTCCCATTGTGGGGCCCCATTTTAACATAGGAGCAGACAACCCTCAGTGTTTCCTCTGTAGGTCTCTTCTCAAAAGTTACAAACATAAATATTATTAAATTAAACTAGAAAATCAGAATACTATAATGTAAATACTGTATTTTATTGCTATAGAACAACTTCTTTGAGATTTCTCCACAGAACGACTTTAAAGATGTCAAGTTGGGGGATGACCCGATTTTAAGTATATACAGTTTTCATTTTGATGTTACGTTTCGCGCAGATATTCAATCCGTTGTGATGTGAGAGCTAACAATTAATGTTGGTCGACCAATATTAAATTAAAAATTAAATATGGTTTGACCAATTGGGGCACTTTTTTCGTCCATATCTTCTTTCAAATCAATCATCCGCTAACCCTAAAATTGCAGCAGGGTAGATGAGAAAAAAATAATGCTTTCCTTTCATATCCAAAATTTTGACCACTTCAGGTAAAATTTTGGGTTCTGGGGACGAGGGTAGTAGTGATCGTGTCATGGCCCTTTAAATCCTAACTTCTTATCTCAGAGCTTTTGCCAGATCTTCTTCTTCTTATCGTGTCCCAACACTGTGGTTCTCAATATGATCCAGCCAAGAGATGGGTATCTAAAAAGAAAAAAGAAAGAAAAAAGAAAAAAAAACAACATCTGGCGCTTCACTGAATTCGAAAGGTCCTTGGTTTGTGCATTGTTGCTCCCGCAGTGGGCAGACCAAAGGTGTTCCATTGTCTGTGGTGGCTGTTTCCACAACCACAGGTAGTATCCTGATCTTCTTCCAGATAGCCCCACTCTTCAAGGAAACCTTGATCGGCCAGTTCGGTTTCAATCTATTAAGGCCAGCCATTAAGCCCATGGGGAGTCAACTCCAGGTGGGATATGCTCACCAGGTTCAATACCGATATATGTTACTGGTTGATGGCAAGTCTTTCTTTCCACAAGGCGACTCTCTTTATCTCCTTAGAGACTGTTTTCAAGAGGTTGGACTTTGGCTTAAGAAACTCTCTCTAGATTTAAAGCGGTTGGGGTCAGCATGTATCTTCCGACATAGGGTGCTTCACATTGGATACTTGGCAGCTAACGCTCTTGCATGCTCGTTACGCTCCGACTGATTTCTGGTGGAGCAATTCCACCTAGGATGTACAAGTTTTTCCGTTGGTGTTGGACTGAGGCATCCTGTGATAAGCCGGCAGGAGGCATTTAACGCTGGATCAAGCTTCTTTGGCATGGGTTGATATCTTTTCCCTACAGGGCAGGCATACTCTTCACAGGATAGCACAGGCAAGTGCCGTCGATCTTAGGGCAAGTGCCGTCGAGCACCCCATCTTGTTTGTTCAAGATGTTATTGCGTGGTCATACTTTACTCTTCGTGCTTCTCGATGTGTTCTTATAGATAGATGCGGTCCAGTGTTTTCCAGATAAAACATGCTCAAAATCTAAAAAGTTTAATTATTAATTATTGTGTAATGTAAATTCTTCCAAAACACGGGAGCCAAAGGAGTTAACCGAAGACAGAAGACAAACTACACTCGGGCCCTTATACAAATTACTTAACCGCTCAATTGTATCACTTTTTGGAAGTGTACTACGCTTTTTTCTGTGGAAGATTACTTACCAGGTTGTAACGGTCATCTCCGACATGAAAGCATGTCATACGACATTGGACTTCGTAGGACAGTGAAACGTGGCTTACAACATCACATGTCCACGTAGCCTCATGTGACACATTCATCCCAAGTAATAGCGACTAATTATGACGTTATCATTATCTCTATCATACATTCGTTGTCGGCCTCCATTTACGGAATTTACTTTGTATGTCAATCTAAAAGAAAAAAAATAAATATGTACACATATGCACGCGTTTCATTTTGATTCGTTATTTGTGTGATATTCTAAACATAAAATAATACTCTTATTGATGATGACACGTGGGTAGAAGGGCGTGCTAACCATCCCGCCACACGCGACTGTTTTGAGATAACCGCTTCAAACGATGCTTGTTTGAGTATATGTTTGATTTTCAACTATAAACTATTTTTTTTTGTTCAATATGAAAGAATTAATCATTAGCGTACAAAGTAAATCTGTCACTTGTAAAAATTTGGGATTTTTTTTGGGGGGGGGGGGGGGGGGCTATAACCGAAACGCCAAGAGGTACTTGCAAAGAAATAATGAACAAACCAGTAGGTACAAGCATATAAAAGAAAATATACAAAGGATGGAAACACAAGATATATAACCTACTACTGTGTATAATATCTGAAATATTAAAGAGCATGATGAAAATAATGTGCCCGATGATAATGATGGTTTTGAACCATTCCCCCCCTATGCATTGCAATGTGCTTATACTGTACTGTACTAACACATGTCAGGACTTAGGGATAAAAAGTATTCAAGAAGATTAAGCACCATGATCATGATAACATTTCCTTAAGTACTAGCACTCTGTTGGCTAAAATGAGTGTAAACGTCAGGGGTCTTATGTCGTCGGCCGCGTCACATAGCGACGTATCCTACATTTTTGACTTTTTGGAGAAATTTGGCATTGTACAGTTGTTTTGTACTACTCTACAAATTCACCTAATTTCAAACTTCAAATGGCCTAATTAAGTAAGATATTAATTAACTAATTATGACGTATTTGCAAAACCTTAAATTGTCCGCGTCACATAACGATATAGTTGTCGAAAATCTATTCTGCGCATGCCCATAGTATCGTATCTGCATTTTGAAGTATATGCCGTTTCACATAGTGACGTATTTGTGCGACGTATTTTTCAGATCACGGTAGATTTACTATTTTGACGTTTTCATATCGTGACGTATTTGTGAAAACGCGTCACATAACGGCGTATTTGCTCAACGTATATGTTATTTACATGTTGAAATAGCTATTTTGTCGTTTTCACATAGTGACGTATTTATTTAACATTATATCTAAATACATGGAAGTTGATCAGTGAAATATAATTGAAATTTAAGTTATTTGGGGGATTCTCCACTAGGTTTTAATTGACAACTATATAATTAAGTTTAACTAACAATATAGAGCAAATTAAGATACTCTCTAAATGCAAAATTGAATTTCACTCTTTTTGGAGTGACTACAGGGCCCACTCTATAAAAAGAATGAAATTTCACAGCTTTCAATGAATACTTTTTGGGTCAAATTTACTCTTGATAATTTAATCAATGATAAAATGATATCATTTTGTCAATTATCAAGATCAAATTTGACCCAAAAAGTGTTCTTTTTAAGGTATGAAATTTATTTCACTCTTTTTGGAGTAGGCCCTGTAGTCACTCAAAAAGAGTGAAATTCACTCTTTTGCATTTAGAGAGTAGCAAAATCTTCAAAGCCGTTTTTCTCGAAATGCGTATTTTGCAAATACGTCACTATGTGACGCGGCCACCGATGTGTTAAAAATAGGAATTGTTGTGGGATCACATGACCTTTTGTGATGAAATTTCCCCAAACTGGTGCATTGTAGGATGGACTCAATACACCCTTTGCATACTAACGGTACAAAAGAGAAATCAACCTACACGTCATCTGTATCAACAGCAGTTATATTCAAATTAAAATCCATGAGGCATGCAACAAAATCCTTATTTGGATCCTCTTGAGTTCCACTACCGGGGCATTTCGCCACTGACATGACATCCTGACCTGCAACAAAATCAAAATGAATACTCTCACAACTCTTAAAATGATTCAAATTATTCTGCGTCATAATGTTTTGACGTATTCTCCAGCAGCAAATAGCAAGCAGCTACTGCCGCTACACCAGTCACTGTCATTTCGTTCAGAGTTTTTTTTTTTATATAGAGGGCGCCCTAAATTGTTCAATATTGTTAGATTTATGAATATTAATGATGTACTTTTACTATGATACCTGTTGCAAAGGATCTTTGCGACGTACCTAAAATGCGCTCGATTTTTTCCCTTTCAAGACAACAATGTGTTAAAATTAATCTGTTTCCTATAGTCATTTACATTACATGATTTTAGAGACAACTTTCACACAACGGGAACAATTTTGATTAATTTGTGAATATTTTATTAGAATGCAAACTTATGTGTTCATTCCACTATTTTATGTTTATGTAATCCTTCAAACATGTATTATATGTGAAATGTTAAGAAATACCATTTAAATACAACATTGGCATATCGATGCCTCCATAGCGATGCCTCGGCTCCCCTGATATGTATTTTGTTTATGTTAGCAGGGGATTGTAGTGAAAGAGTGTGCGCTTGAGGATAAAATTGTGATTTTTTACACACAAGTACTTTAGGCATTGATAATCCATAAAATTGATGGAAGCACTTTCCAACCCCGCTTAATGGACCCCAGCCTGGGTTTCAGGGTTATACAGGGGGCAAAATTTTAAAATGCTCCAAACATGTTGAAAAGCACATGACACTCTTTCTCAGATTACAAGGATTCTAAAAAGGTATAGTTTACACTATCTATGGCTTATAGTTTCGGAGTTATGGGGTAAAAACTGTAAAATGGTGAAAAAAGTCAATTGTGATATGTACATGGGTCAAAAATTAAAAGTTGCTTTGATTCAGGTAATATGTGGTGCAAATTGTTTCCCTAGCTTTAAGGATTGAAATGAGGAATAGATTGTCTTATCTGTTATTCTTAGTTTTCACGTTATCCAACAAAATAGGTGACAGGTCAATATAATCCAATGGCTGCCAATAGCTTTTGATTTAGTTCGCCATTTTGGTTAATAACCAAACACATAAGATAGTCAAAACTATTCCTATATATTTCATTCTATGAGCTGTACCAACAATTTGAACCATGTTTTACAAAAGTGAGCAATTTTTAATTTTTGAACCTGTGCAAACAAAAACCGACTTTGTCACCATTTTTAAAGGTTTTACCCCACAATTCCAAAACTATAAGCCATAGGTAGTATAAACTATACCGTTTTGGAATCCTTGTAATCAGACAAACATCATGCTGTGCTTTTCAACACAATCGGAATATTTTAAAATTTTTACCCCTGTGTAACCTTGAAATACAAGCTGGGGACCATGAAAGGGGTGTGGCAAGTGCTTCCATCAATTTTTGATTACCAATGCATAAAGTACCTGTGTACCAAAATTCACAATTTCATCCAGATTTGCACACTCACATGAGACTTTGTGCACTACAGTCTCCCACTATGTAGGTAGTAACCTTCAGTAAGATATTATACAAACAAACAAGAATCGTCATTTAAAAAAAAAAGACAACAAAAAATCGCGGAAGCTATGTTTGACAGGGGTGTATGAAATGCCCACATCTAACAGCAACAGCGAATTCAAATCTAAGGAAAATTGGTATAAGAGCAAAATCTTGTATATTTATTGATCTCCTGGTAGATAACAATAGTCATTAGCCTGAATTTGCTAATTACACGAAATTAAAAACGTCTTTCAATTGTATTCAAAGTCTTTAAACACTGTGGAAACAATGTCACATCCATTATTATTTGTTAAATGCGGTATGTGGCATTTTTCCTTTGGATAACGAGTTGAAACATTCGTTACAGACATTTATAATGCAAATTATTTTTGTGATTATATTCAAGACAATTGCGCATAGTTTGTTCTTCAATCAGAAACGGTGACAAATTGACAATATGTTGTAATAATACGACGTATAAAATGTTCATAACTTTGATGTCTTAGAGAGAGGTAAATACAACAGCTAAAACACGTATAGAGCTGGTATTTTCATCTGCCCTGGCATATAAGATAATTTCATACATTAAGGGCCAGAATTACATTTTGCATAATGGATGTTATTACATGTACTTTTTGGGGGTAATATAAATGCTTTAACACTCTTACAGATATCTCTTCAGAAACATATTTTGGGAAATGAATTTTTTTTCTTTATTGTCCTGGGTTTACACTGATATCAAATGGGGTCATTTTGTAATTCAGCTATAACACAGAAGGTGAATGACACATCACTTTGTGTTGTAAAAACATGCTACCCTGTCGCATTTCACAATTTGCAATAATTATGTGTATGAATGTTTAAAATGCAATAAGTGCAACCGTTATACAAACCAGAAGCTATTATTTGTTTTAAAAATAGAGTGAGATATTACATTGCCATGATACATTCTGCCATGCTTGTGATGTATTGACAGTCCAATGAATTGGCAATCATTTATTGTAAAACATCCCCAAATCAGTGTAATAAGTTACATACAAAACTGTACTTATGCCAAGACGTGCAATTTTTCTGTAGTAACTGGGGTAAAAAAATTAACCTGCTTTGGTTTAAGCACTGGCAATGTGGGTCCCTATGAGATCGCAGATCTCAAATCTTTTGCTATCCAACTTTCTAGTGGTTTACAGTTGTCAGTTGTTTAATTAACGATGCAATAATTGCTATATGGTCACCTCATGTTTGATATATGCAAACTGCTGGACAATGTATTTTCAAATTCAAATTCTTATTGGATATCCAAATTGTAAGCAGTTTCATATTTGCACGCAAATTTGGAGAAAAATGTAATACAATTTGTGTTCACAGGGTGAAAAGGGTAAGGTAAGATAGACGGTCTCAGGAGAAAGAGGAGGAAAAGAAAAAAAGGTAAGAGAGAGAAGATTGGTTTGGTATTTGGTTTGGTTAGGTCCGATTATAGGCCTACATATTTAAAATATGAGCGCAATTGCTGTGTCCCTGACTACCAGCAACAGACCCAAAAATCGACAGATTTCCTTGTTGGTAGGTCACGTAAAAGTGTCTCATATTCAGTTATTTCCGGCTTTCTTCTTTCACGGTAGGTCAATGTACACATTGCAACATTGACAAGTTAACGCGTTTAAAATATAACATTAACTCATCCACAGTTTGCCAAAATACGGAATGAAAATGTCCACGTTCACTAAGACCATTAATTTCAAATAGTCCACACTATAAGTTAATTCCCATTTGCATTAACGATGAGAGGTATTTCCGCCATTCTATAGTTAACAACGTTGGTCGAGACACGTTTGTCTACTTCTCACAATAGCTTCCGTCTTCTCTGACCGATTTTGCAAAGGTCGTTGACTTCTATTCACCAACCTCAAACGTAAACCAGCAGCGTTAAAGTCTGCTATGCTCTTACTGCGAGGGTTGCAAAATGGTTAAAATACTACTCAGTGTTTCATTCATTTGGCAAACTGAAACTGGTCAAATATCCTGAGTTATTTTAACACCCACAGAATTCAGTCTTGCATAGGCTTTATAGAAGATCTGGGGGTTACGGCGGGTCAGCTACTGAACATTGTGGCTAGTTTTTTTCAATTAAATAGATCCTAAATATTTCAAACCGTCAAAACACTTAACTCTCTCCATGGGATGCTCCGAGTGCCACTCGCCACACGCATTAAGTTTGCCAATTTTGGATTTTTGGGGTTAAAAACATTTCAAATTATTTATTTTCGTGGGCATTATTCAATTCCAGCCTAGACAGCAGTGAAATGAGGTCAAACAAGACCCTAGTCTTTTTTTTTTTTGGGTGTTTTTTGAGATGGTTCCCAAAGGACCTGCAAATATTTGGAGGACTGTCCAAATGTCTCTGTCTTTTGTGTAACAGTTACTTATAATAAATTGCCCAGCCGAAAGAGTTAAGAGAACAAGTTTATACAATGGTGTCTATTTTCTATAGCGTCGCGTAACAACAATTTACTCATGCGATACTTTTGTTACTGCGCGTACCACATATTCCAAACACGATTTCTACTTTACAAATTTATAATGACTGTAAATACATGATTGTTTGTGCAAATGAATTCTGTACATTTAAACATTATTTATATCCATTAACGTTTTCTGGAAATATGTGTTATTAATATCCTAGCATTCTTCCGCTTAGGTAATACTGTTTCATACACAAAGTAGGCCGGCATCTTGCATGAAACCAACTTCATAATATCTTCCATTACTCAGTAAGTAATTAAGTGCTACCAAAATAAATTTGTAGCTTATTTCTAAAGTAATAACCACCTTTTTCAGTAATAATAATAGTAATACTTACAAGCGCACTAGTAATGGGCACGTATGCTATTTTCAATACAAAAAATTTGCTTGAATATCGGTCAGCTAGGCAATTCGGAAATCAGATGCTTACTCCAATATCAATTACTAACACAGTTTCGCCCCCAACATCATAATTATCCCGTCACCATTTCAGCAGGGTTCTTATTCAAAAACAACGACAATGTGCTTTTCAAAATATTTGGCAAATATTGTGGGCATAAAAATCCGCTTTTCACACGAAACGAAAAAAACTATACTTCAATATAAATATACACCTAATTACACACGTGAATTTTTACTCTCGCACTTCATTCCAATTCAATAAAAAATCCATTCGGAATATACAATACGGAAGGACCAGTAGACTTACCAGTGCATTTGGATACAAATAATGGAGGCGCCTTACATATCAGTTTACACGCCCTCTACAAATCTACGATACTCGCGATCGTGTACAGAAAGAATGCAGTGGAACGACCTATTACTAATGAATACATCTAAAAACAGCCAAATCAGGTATATGTTTCCGTCCGCGTTCAGAAACCAGATTGCATATCTGCTACAGGCCAAACTTGTACAATTAACGGCTTCCGTATGAAAGGACGTCCTTTAAAAACGGTAGCAGTTGGACGGCATACCATATCTTCAACTAAATGGAATTATACATTCACCGCAGCACTTTTTAACACAGCTAGGGTCCACCATAACGCAACATGAACGTATCGCCATCAAAATTATAGCATCTTCGATGCAAAAAGTAGGCCGGATCTTGCATGACCCACTTCACTCAAATTCTTCATACTCAGTAAGTAAATTAATTCTTACAAAATAAATTTGTAGCATTATTTCTAAAGTAATAACAACTTTTTCACGAATAATAATAGTAATACTTAACAGGCTTAACTTCCCAGTGCACTATTAATGGGCACGTATGCTATTTTACAATACAAAAAATCTTGCCTTGATATATCGGTCCGCGAGTCCAATCGGTCATCAGACTGGCATAATGCAAATATTCAAGGACTAACACACCAGTTTCGCCCCCAACATCATTAATTATCCCGTCCACCATTTACCAGGGGGTTCATTATTCAAAAAAATCGACGACAATGTGCTTTTTTAAAAAAGTATTTTACGAAATAAGTGGCCATACATCCGCTTTCCCATAACGACAAAAATACTTCAATATAAAATATACCATACCATTGCCACGTGATATTTTTACTCACACTTAATTCAATTCAATACAAAAATCCCATGCGTAATATAAAATAAAAAACGAATGACCAGTGCATTTGGGTACAACTACATCAGTAATACCCGCCCTCTACAAATCTACTTTACACGCGATCGTGTACAGAAACAACGCAGTCGGATGACCTCTATTACTACTGAAATACATCTAAAATACAGCCAATCAGGGATACGTTTCCGTACGCGTTCAGAACGCAACGATGCAGACTATCTGCTACAAGGCCAACTGGTTGTACAGTCTAACGGGCTTCCATATGAACCGGGAGTCCTTAAAAACTGCAGTAGTGACGGTATACCATCTCTTCAACTAAATGGAATATACATTCAGCACCGCAACACTTTTTAACAAAGCTAGGGTCACCATAAACGCACGTGGAACGTATCGCCATCAAAATTATGCATCTTCATGCAATACCATGGAAGATTCTCACTGCACCGAACCGGCTCCCCCATTTAGCTGCCCAGTTTCAAACATGGCCATAGTGGTTTCCCTGGATTCTGTATACGACCGTATTATTATTGCTACACCCAAGGGATATACACGCAGACTTGGTATGTGGTGTAGTTTGATATAAGCTTGTATATGAGCTTTCGTGCATATGAGATTTATTCCATTTAAAGAGACACGAGGAACATTTCCAGAAAGAAGCGCCCCTTTCTTTCAAATCTATATTTGTAATGCTTACAAGTATTATCTCACACACACCTGAGTGAATAAGTCCAATACGCTTTTTGCCGTGTAGGTAATAAAATGATGATTTAGTGTAATTTTTGTCGTGCACGACATAAAAATCAAAGCATGCTTTTCAATCCTAAATCCGCTTATAATAGTGTGTCCAATAGAAAATCACTAGCGATCGCTTAAACTGGACGAATTCTTGAGCAAGATATAACTGAAAAGGTTTGGTTGTTTCATTCATTGGCTACTTCTTTCTGGACACACAATGCACTACATACCATCATGATTTCAAATATCGATTTTGAAAATCTTGAGGGCGCACTATTTTTCAAATGTGCCAGTGTCTCTTTAATTCCAAAGATAATCAGTTGAAAGGTGGCAAAAACAATAGGAAACAAAAGACATTTTTATCTTTGTTTGGCTCTATCTCAAAATCAATATTTGCGACTTCCGACTCATTTTGCTTGATCACATGCACATCACATATCTTTTGCTCTTTTGATATGAATACAGTCTTTTTCTGACAGCCATGTATGTACTAAAGACCTTACCATTGATTTTTATCCAAACTTGTGCAGTGATAACACCTATATCGGCGTCTTCCATGTATACATGCAGTTCGGGCGCCACAGGTTGAAACGAGCTTCTCCAATCAATTGTAATTGTGGGGAAATCCTTGCTGTTCGTAAACACTGTGGCATTACTGTCTTGCGTTGTAGGTGATTCCACTGTGGTGGTCCCATCTTGATGATTCAGCTTACCAAGAGAATATGACAAAGTTGGGGGATCGTCAACTGCGCAAAATAATTTATCAAAAACGAGTGAGAATCAGCGTAAATGCGGGTCGTCATTTAATAAATTTGACAGAATTTCGTATCTTCTACAAACGAAAACTTAACGACATATCCAGCACATGTATGCGTCTAAATATATTTTTTTTTCAAAAAAGAGAGATGTGAGCTTTTGTTCAAGGAAATCTTTGACTAAAAGTTTTGGGAGGAGCAAGCAAACCTCTGATTTCCGTCTTTCATTCCTTCTTTTATGTATTAGTTAAAGGATCAGAAGCAGGACATTATCAGAAATAATGTGTCTTGTTCAGGCGTGGTAAGCCCGTTAGTCGCTTGCAAGTCGAGCCCCCTCTTCGGGGGCTCGACTTGCAACAGTATCGCTGTACGTGACATTCAGCCTGACAGACGTTCGTGTTTGTCTCATTTTTATCTGTTTGATTAAAAACAGATGTTATAATCATGGCAGGTGTCCATAATGCGATAATAATTTAAATAATCCTACCCCTAAGCAATGGCAGACGGTGTTTCTACACCGATTCCTCTAGTGTTTCTAGACTGGCTGTTGTATTTCTTTCGTTCACAGTTCGATGCCCAGACCTTTATTTTTTGATAATGTGTCAGCTACTGACCACATTATCAAAAAACAAAAGGTTTTGATAATGTGGTCAGCTACTGACCACATTATCAAAATAAAGGTCGGGGCAACGAACTTTAACAAAAGACATACAATGGATAATCTATGAATAGAAGAGGGCTAGACGTTTATAGTACCATAAACGTCTAGCCCTCTTCCCATTCATCAGTATCTATTGTCCGTCTTTTGTTATATATGACCATTATTTTTGCGGAAGTGTCATTTAGCTAGCTAGATGACCATTGTTTGAAATAATGGTCATCTAGCTAGCTAGATGACACTTCCGCAAAAAATAATGGTCATGTATAACAAAAGAAACATACTATAGGAATTGGTGTAGAAACACCGTCTACCATTGTCTGGGGGAAGGGATTATTTAAATTATAATCGCATTATGGACACCTGCCATGATCGCAACAACTCCCTGTAATTAAGGGAGTTATTTGCGAGACAAACAAAAAAGTCTGTCAGGCTGAATGCCACAGCGTACGGTTATTCCATGGGTGTCGTAAGCAGGATTGTATTTAAAATACATAAGCTATGGTGTCGCTTTGTGCCGTATAGGAATGATATTTCAATGGGTCATTACAGTAAAAAGATTGATTCCACATTTATAATACTGTTAATACTCTGGAATCAATGTTAGGGAATACCAATTATCGTGGACTTCTTATATACTAAATTTTGCAAAAGAACGGGTACTGCATTATTTTTTTATTTTTGTAAGAAAATTCACAACGGGACTGTCCCATGACAAATTGACATTTTAAAAATAGCAATTCGACAAAAAAGTATACTTTAATCATCCCGAAATCGGCCGTTAATTCCAAATAGACCATACCTATAGCAAAATGACAGAGTTGGGCTCCCTAAGACGCTCCAACTCTGTCACAACGTAGAGGGTCATTGTGATCGGTCATCCGACCTTCGATAAATGAAAATAATGACCAGAAGGTCTTATGGCATACCGATGCAGAACACCAGGAGATATATAGTGTGCTCAGCGGCGGTCGGAATGCTTCCCACAAATTTTACCCAGGATGTGCAATGGGTGGCGTGCAGTTAACAAAAAACATGCACATAATTTCAGCCTAAAGGCCGGAAAGCAATCCCCATTAACCAAAGTCGTTGTTGTTGTTGTTGTGTTGGTTTGAATGGCGCTTTCAGCTGCTAGGGCTATGTGCGCCAGACACAAATACGATGTGAAATTCGATTACGTAATTCTATTCATATATGTAGACAATGTAGACAGGTGGTACTGCATGAACGCTGCAACTTGCATCTCAAAACAATAGAAACGGTATCTTTACGGAGCCACCAGCCCGTTTTCCAAGATTTCTCCAAGCCTCAAATTTCCTCCAAGCTCCATAGTCGCTGGAAATCCACGCGTCAGTAGTGCTGGTAGAAATAACGCTGGTCAATCTAGGTATCAGGCCAATACCCATATGTCCCCGTTAGTTCACCCAGGCTGTCTCCGGCCTCGTGTCCATGCTCGAGTAACTGCTGGTATAACCAGCTGTAAACCCATGATAACCAAAGTCTTAATGCTTTTCACGAGTCCACTCATTTAATGATATAAATTATGTTGTGTCAGTGATGGTGTATTCTAAATTATAATCGTATCTGAACGAGGGTAAAGGAAATTGGGGACTGTACAGTCAGCTGCTTTGCACCTGGACCACATTCCCTTTGTTTTGAGTGTTTGTTGACCACAAAGACGAAAGTTAAGCCGAAACACAGGATTTTCCTCTATGGGTTTTAGTTGTTCAATAGGTTGAGTATCCATTACATCCAAGCTGACATGCCCAAAGATCAAATACCTCTGGTAGATTATACCCCTTGGATTATCTATGCTCAGGTAATAGGACTCCGACACTGCGACTTATAAGAAGGAATCTGGTTGCTTTATGTAAGAAAAAGTTAGGCTTTAGGGCCCTTTTACACGTTAAAATGATTAACCGGTATCCAAAATTTTGCCGAATAATTGGATAAAATTCCATTAATCCTTTGATCGCGTTTTTTTCGCTGCTATATAGTTTCTACATGTGTCGCCTGCGGCTCGACATTGTCAGAAACTAGCAAGCTCACCAATCTCTAAACGACCATTATATTCGCGAATGGTCTGTTTGGAGACCTTTTCATTCCATCTTTTTTTACAATTCCTGTCCATCAGCTTGTGCATTGTGCGATTAACGCCCTCTCGGTATTCCAACCTGTTATCTCGACCCTTAATTTAAGCTTATTGTGTATTTTGTGTGTTTCGACTTCTATATACTGTCTCATGTTGGATATTATGAAAATAATTGTAACTTATGTGGTAACGCTATACTTAGACATCAACCTAAAATTATGTGTAACATATCGTAATCAATCTATCATACCCGCTGTGTATACTCCGACTTCAATGTAAATTCCGAATTGGTACTAAATGATTTAAAATGCACAGGTGATATTTTCCCTTTTAACCATGATGTTAAGGACGACGATTTCGTGTTGCTCTGTTTTGCTTTGACAACAGTATTGAATTTACAAAGTTCATGAGCTTTAACATTTAATCACTTGTTGTAAATGTATTTAAAAAGGCTATAATGAGTGGATAACTTGGATAATTTCAATATCTTAAACACGTGCACGTACCAATTTGAGAATGAGATTTACAGGCTCGTTGCAATGATGATTTTCATTCTCCACCTAAATCCAAGAAGCCATAATAAAAATTTGATTGTATCCTACTTTTTTTCTGGCTTCACAAATACCTTTTCAGTTATTGCTTTATTGAAAACGTGGTTTAAGGAGGACGGATCAAATTTGATCAACTTAGAAGTTAGACAATTATACCCTGATCAGTGCACCGCGTCGTGGCAGGAGGCAGTGGTGGTGCGGCAATTTACGTCCACGACTATTTCATACCGTAATGTGATGACTAAAACTCATTGCAAATCCCTTCTAGTGATCTTGCTCCCTCCGGAAATCCATTTTATTGAAATTATCCTGTCACACTGCCAAAATATTATCATCGGAAAGATAGATCCGTGCCGCACCATACGATTTAGTATTTCTTGATGATCGTCTAATTGCCGATTGAAGATAGGTCAGAAAACAAAACAAAGTTTCTATTCTGGTGATTCTAATTTTGTTCTACAATCGACCACAATGTTAATATCATCAATGATTTCTTCAATACTTTCTTAAACACAATATGTTTCTCTCATTGATCGGACCAACACGTATTACATTCCAACTCGGCTACTTAATTGATAACATTTTACGAATGGCTTTACAAACAAGATCAAATCGGGTGTTGTTTGTTGTGGGACTTACTGATCATTTTCCATTTAGTTTCAATTACCAAGCAGTCACACTCGACACCCCCAAAACTCATAATACTTATCGTTCGTTTAACACCGAAAGCATTGCGTAGTTTTAGAACCGATGGTCTGTTGATGGATTTTGTTAGCGATTTGACTTGTCCCAATTTGGCTTACAATCATTTTATTGACAAAGTGATCCAGGTTACAATGTTATTTTCCATTGAAAACATTTCGTTCTACTTCAAATCGTCGTCGATTTCCTCAAAAACCATGGATAACAAAATGCATCCTAAAATCTATCCGAAGAAAGAAATTATTCATAAAAAGTCTACACACCCCAACAGAAAGCCAATCGTATGTTGTATACCAACTAATAGAAAAAACTGACAAAACTTAGTAGGATATCAAAAAAAACAATAGATTCGCAAAAATTAGATGCTTGTAAACATAACATCAATCAAACCTGGAATATTATTAATGATGTGCTTGGTAGCCAAGAAGAAAAAATATCTACCCTATAGCTTTATATCGATACTTGCTTTAATGCTGATTGTGCCATGCAACCATTTTATGAATATTTACCAGTAGCGGTCTAATTAGCGGAATAGAATAAAAATACAAATAACGATTTTCAAAGTTATATCAACGCAATGACTCCTGCACAGTTCTCCTATTTTTTGCGCCTATGTAATGACGAGAGCATTGCATTTGCCAGTCCCTCAAATATGGCACTAGTCCTGGCCATGATGGAATTAAGCGACGGGGTTAATCAGTTAGTACTTTATTGCCTGGCCACTGGCCCATGTCATTAATCTTCATTATATTCGGGTATGTTCAAAATTAATCTCAAATAGTAAGGTTACCCCTATACTTTAAAAAGGCGATAAGTGTTTACTTGAGAATTATAGACCCATTTCTGTTTTACTGTCTTTTCGAAAATCATTGAAACGCATTGCCCTAATCGATTGTTTAGTTTTATTTCCCGTTACCACTTGATTGACAAATCACATTTTGTTTTCGTCCAAATAGTTCTCCGTACATGGTATTTTAAAAAAGCAGATAATAAAATCGCTGAAGCCCTTGATAACAAAATGCACATGTTGGTATATCCTGACATCTCAAAGGCGTTTGACACAGTCAATATGATATTTTACTCTCTAAACCAACTACTACGGTGTTCCCGTGGCATGCCTTGAGTGGTTTCAGGAGTTTTTTTACCTTACTGACCGTTCACAGTTCGTTTCCTACAATAACACGACATCGACTATTAGAACATTACGTGTAGGTGTTCCACAATGGATCGATTTTGGGTCTTTGCTTTTATTTTATATTTAATGATATTGTTCATTCCTCGGATTCTTTCCTTTGATTATGCTGATGATACCAACTTGCTTGCCTCTAATAACGATTTCGTTAATCTTAGTCAAAAAGCAACAATGAAATCGACAATATTTCTAAGTGGGTCAAAGTGAATAAATTATTCTTAACATTGAGAAGACTAATTGTATGTCTTTAAAAACAGGCACAGTAATTTTAATTATCCTGACTTCCATATCAAAATTGATGATGGTGTTATTTACAAAGGTCACTCATACTAATTTTTAGGGGTATTTTGGACGATTCTTCAACTGGAACCATCATACTAATTATGTCACCATATTGTGTTCTAAATATTTGGTATCCATTATAGATAAAGCATAGCGTTACCCCTGATAACCTATTCACCTATATTACTAGCTGAGTTTTGCCTCACATAATTATTGTTTTATAACATAATTTGGGCATAAGACAATTGTAACTTAAATTCTATTCAAGTTAAGCAAAAGAAAATCCATTCGTCCTATGTAATAATTCCATTTTCTTGCTCATACTCGCCTTTGTTTCTTGAATTAAACACTCTTACGGTATATGAGATCCATAAGCTTTACGTTTCAATATTATGTGTAAGGATCACAAGAATTATGCATGATTTTTTCACGAGTTGTTACGAAAGGAAATGCTATTCATGGATAGTGCACCAGACAATCGAACTGTTACGTCATATAATTTTCGTACGAACTTGCTAGTAAACACAGTTCGAAGGCAGGGTCCAATTCTTTGGAATAGTATTCCCGAGACCATTCGTAATGTATCTTCTGTTGTATATTAAGAATGCTTACAAGCTCATTTGCTTTCTTATTATGTTGAGTAAACTATTAGTATGTTTGATTACGATTGCTCTTATGTATTTACACCATGTCTATAATATGCCAACATGTAAACCTATCAGCACGCGTCTCGTTTGTCTTTGCACTTGTGTGCGTCCCGTCAATATGTGGTATTTGTCTTTGCACTTTTATTGTGGTTGTTGTATTTTTTTTAATAGCTAATTGCTTTATATGTTCTTAAGGTGGTCATAGTTTTCGAGCTCTGCTCTGTATGGTCACCTACCATTGTATTGCCCATGTATTTGCTATGTTTTATTGGTAAATAAATTCTGAATCTGAACATAGCGGTCTTGGATGTTCTGTAAGTTGCGTATCCTAGCTACAACTACTAAACTACAACTACTAAATGCGGGTGGAGATGCATAAGAGACAAAATGCCTAACTTTCCACATTTTGCTTCTTGCGTATATCGTTACTTTCGACCTTTAGACTTCAGGTTTATACGAATGCAGATGTGTAAGTGCCATATGATGCCTAACTTTACATGTTATCAAGAAGCACGCATATGGTTGGCCAACACCGCCAATACGTGGGTTCATCCCGCGGGTTCGAAGTTAGCAGCTGTTAGCCAATTACCATTGGTGTTCGAGTACGTGGGTTACTGTACGGAATTAATCTCATTGTGTGTGTGTTGCGCTTTATTCCGTATACCCATGGTCTCGAACACCAATCATGCTAATGGTGATTGGCTAACTTCGAACCCGCAGGATGAACCCAAGTATTGCCGGTTTTGGCCAACCATACACGCATCCCGATACCTTTTGAAGACTGTTAAGTTAAGCATGATGTCACTTATACATCTACATTCGCATAAACCCGAATTCTAAAGGTCGTAAATTTCTTTGAGGTCAATTGATATGAATGACGATTACTACGTGAAACGAGTAGCCTTTTGTTATAGGGCATGCCTGAGTGAAGTAGTTAACCTCTATGGAATTTGAGGTTTAGCGACCTTTTGCAGATAAGGCTACTTGATGTCCGACGAGCTTATTTGAAAAAAATGGCCTGAATTTAATAGTTTTTAGTGTCTCTCTCCATTACGATTATTAACGTTTAGAGCGCTTGTGGTTTGCCTTCGGTTACTGACAGGCAGAAATCAATGTCCTGACACTGGAAAAAGGTTAATTTTGTTCATTCGCTTCAGTAAAATTGCATCCAAAGACGACATATCACTTTACCCATACGTTAAGGTGAAAATACCTATTGTTATACGGCATGTTACCTCACTATCGACGTCAATTCTGTTTCCCGTAACGTATTCTTTCATAGTGTAGTGTAACATTGCGCTTTGTTCTGTTATTAAGTTTTTTTAATTACACATAGCAAATTATTAATTTAGGCAGATTTCAAGGCTTGTAGCAAAAAAAAAAAAAAAAAAAGAAAAGAAAAAAAAACGGTGCTTGGCAGGAGTCGAACCGACAAATTAATTTGAAATTTGAATTGCTTTAACGTTGCTACCTTTCAAATTCAAGTTTGAATTCAAATTTTAATTGGACATATACAAATACTTACTTTGCAAGCAATGTAGCCCGCTAAAACCTTCCTGGCAAGTGCAAGCGAAGTCTACACAGTCTCCCGGATAACATGAATTACTGTCGTCTCGCCAAGAACATTGCTCTAATATTAGACAGAGATTAAAAAATACAATTCCGCATGCAGATGAGCGTTTACATGTCAACGGGAATCTTCCCAACCATCGAATCAAGTTTGTTATATTAAGCTTGACGATTAACTCTTGGTTATCTAATCAACACATTTTCTCGTAACATGTCTGACCGGGGAGGGGATTGTTGAAACCCTCTATTATTTGCAAACGAAACACCAACTGTGGTAAATTCGGTTAATGTATTCTTGGAAGTCATGTGTTCACTCATCTTCCCATTAGAAATAGAAACAGTGAGCCAATCGTGCGGCGATCCATATCAAACAAATGTTTGCATTACTCTAGCAAAGAGAAGGTCAATCATGTCTCAATAACGGCAAAGTCTTCCCCAACCAGGGTCGCTACACTTATCGTCACAATAGTCTCTTAAAATATATTGTATCCATAATTTGTATGAGCTAATCTTCAGATGCAACAATCATTCATGATATTTCTGCCGCAGCTGACTTTGCTAATTAGTTTATTATCTTTATTGCACAAATATAACATCAAAAGGCGTATGTGTGGTACAAAAGGGGAGAACCTAACAGGCACGCAAGCCCTAAAAGTGGGGACCTAAACAATGCTAAACACACTTCTAAAAACATATAGTCAGGGGACGGTTGTCTCCTACTTCATGTTTTGTGGCCAAAATTGATTTTTCAGTTTTATAGGTATAAGGACATCCCAGAGAATCACTTCCAACTTGTTGTGAAATTGTCAGCGTCATATTGCCACCTGGGGGCGCCATTGAAGTTTGTACAGGGGCAAATGTCACATTGATGATAATGTTGCAAAAACCCTTATCAATGTGTGCCTCTCATCATAAGGATTCAGGAAAAGTATAGTTTGCCCTATCTGGGATGGATCGTTCAGGAATACCGTTATCCTTACAGATCATTTGATTAACGAGGTTTCCAGTTAAAATTACCAGATTCAATTATCCCAAGTTCACACATCATTAGGAGATTTCCGCGTTTGTGATTGGTTGAGAGCCGGTGTAAAGAAACTGAGTGTCCCCCATGAGAGAGTGTCCTAGCTACCATAGCAACATGTACGGAATAAACCGTGACCTTGTAAACGAGGCCATTTCGGTACAGTGCTGAACAAATGATGCATACAGCACTCAATGGAGAACACAATAGACAGATGGGTGGTAGGACACTCAGTCACACGGACGCTGTAATATATGACACCGGTGTGAAAGCAGATATAGTCCGGTGGGAGCCATAATCCGGGGCTCCATAGACGATAACGGAATAAAGCGTGAAACTAATGTTGCGTAAAGAGTCAACTGAATCGATTGCCCTATTGTTCACCATTGTTCCCGGACTATGAGTACGCCGGACAATGGTTACTTCTACACCGGTCTTAAACAACGTTTAAATGCCCTGCAGTAATCGATTTCTGATCACTTTTTGGGTAAGCATGTAGAAATAGGTAGACGGTGTACAATGAGCATGGTTGCTACGGCTATTATTGTCTCAAAATAAATATTGAAGCCCAATATACTTGACTATTAATCAAAAAATGTATTTTTCGGAATATGTGTTGAATGAAACACAAAACAAGCTTTCAAATATTTTGCATGTTAGTGCACATTCGAAGCACACTCCTATTCTGTAATGGAACATCCCATTTGATACATCGATCATTCTGTTTTTCTCAAGTGTGAAGAAGATGAAAACATGACATGAAAAGAGTTACTTTGCAGCTGATTTTGGAGGATTTAAGGTACAAACATGCAAATAATGATGTGTGAACAGGGTTTCGCGACCCCCGCCGGCCTGCCCGAGGGCCAAAACAAGCGTTTACTCATGAACATCCATGAGTGAACCCCTAAATCATGTTGGTGATCAACGAAGTGCACATTATGAATACTAAGCTGATAGTCATGGTACAATGGTTCAGGCATTGGTATGGAATACCCTCTTTCTGGAAAAATCTCAAGAAGATTGTTGAACTGACTGTGCCCTATGAGCATTATACTGAAAATAAATACACCTCTCCCATTTCAAGCAATTGGAATAACGATTTTGATGTCACTTACATTGCGCATATAGTCGGTTCGAGGGTTATATTTCTGAAGACGACATGAACTCTCATCTTCTCATTTGCTTATTCTCCAATTCAGTTCAAAGATTTCCTGACAAAATTTCAAAACTGTCGGCAACTGCTTCTTTCTTCCCTAAGGGGGACATGTCCTGGGACCGGTGCAATTCTTTGCTAATCTTGTATATTGATTGTCTAAACTTATTTATTTTTTTCATGTGCTTGATAGCTAGCCCTGCACTATTCTTCATACGATTTGTGTTTAATTGTTATCCTTTATCACATTCGATGTTTATTATGTGCGTGTTTGATTAATGAAGTATAAAATATGGGTCTCCTCCTTCTATTGATATAAAAAGATACTGGCATTCCTCTTAATGATACCAGTTAATACTGTTATATAGACAGGATAGAACATAATGGTAGACAAATATATACACACACACATACACACACATACACACACGCGCAGGCACACGCACGCACACACACACACACACGCGCGCGCAGGCACGCAAGTTTTAAACAAATGTTATTTCCCAGAGTCCAATAGTGCACAAAACGTTTGCTTCGATGGTCATGTTCCCTATAGATTGCGGATTAAAAGAGCTGGCTTACGATAACTTGCAGATTGTATTCCAGAAAGAATACATACACAGTAACGCAAAACATTGGCTTCAATACAGCCGCTAAATGAGTTATTTTGTAGGGTTTATTAGTGTCTTCTTTAATTTTTTACGGGAGAAAAATGGACCCGTTGTATGGACTAGGGAATTACTTCTGTTTGAAAAACACAACCTTGGCATTCAACACGCCACGTGTAGTCAAGAAGGCATAGTACAATTTTTGAAATCAGTTTGTGATAATGAATTTGTTTTTCTGCATGTTGCAATATTTTGGCTAGTGTGTGTATATGCCATGATTTTAACAGAAAAAGAAATCTAGATTCTTATTCTTAGAAGAACTTACTGATACATGATTGCTCGTCCGCACTTAGCCGAAACGCTCTACCAATGAATTCGCCATAATCTCCGTTACAAGCCAAACATTTTTGCGCAGTTGTAGAAGTACAAGTCACAAGGTCGCAATTGGGAATCACATATATGTCACAAACTGAAAGAAGAACATTTGTAAAAACATAACTGCCATGGTTTATAGTAGTTTTCAATATAATTACATGTTTTATGGTTACCATGAGTGGATGATTTGGAAAAAAAAAACAAGATTAATTTCAATTGCCAGTGTTTGCATATAGTTTCTTTTTCAAATTAATATTTTTGCTCTGTTAAATATCGCCCATTGAAAAAAAATATAATCCATTAGAATTGACTGCTTACGTATTTTATTGTTTTCAAGCCTAATAACGAGATTTATTGTTGACTTTGATTTTTGTCAAATAAAACGCAACTGCTGCTTGCCATAACTTGTTTCTCTATGTGATGTTTAGCTTTGTATTTAGATCTTTATACCTTTGAATGTTATTTTGAGCAAAACAATGGTTATACGAAATGCCGTGTTGAAATTTCCTAAAATCGCCCCCTGCACTTCAACACGCCACCGCCACCCAGCCCTCACACTCCCCACGCTCTCTCCCACTTTACACCCCAACAACCCCTTAACCCCAACGTCTTTCTCCCCCAATTCATCGTATTTGGCTCACCCTCTACCTTCCCCTTTCGTCCTCTCTCTTTGTCTCTCCCCTTACAACTTGCCACTCCCCCGTTTCCATACCATCCCAACACCCTCCTTCTCCTTCTGTGACCCCTTTCTTACTGTCCGACCGAGCTCTACTTCCTTTCTGCTCGTACTCCACCCCAGTACTTTCTGTTCTTTTCGTGAAACAGAACAATTGATTAATGAAATTACAAAGAAAGGTAAAAACAAATTTCAATACATGCTTGAAAATCACATGCCACAGTTATTTAAAAAACTTGTAAGTTAACAATAAGTGACCAAGGGTTTCACTCTAGTTGGTGCCCAAGGGGGGGGGGGTCCATGGGGACCCCCTCCCCCTAAGGAAACCCGTTCCCGGGGGAATTTTGGACGGAAAGTTATACCACATGTGGAGAGTTATAAGACAAACCAATCAGCAATAAAAACAGAAAATTTGTTTTTTTTGGCGGCCAAATTAGGGACAAAAACATTGTTTTCCAAAACAAAAAGACGGAAAATTAAAATGAGCTTTGCGCTTACATCAAACTTTTGAAAACTTATTTTTTTGTTGAGAGCACTATAAAACCCAAATAACATAAATGTTAACACAAAACTTGGCCAGTTTTAGGGAATTCCTGTCTTTACGGGGGTTGCAAAATACACGTCATTTCCCATTAGACTTTGCTACAGTAACGTTAGAACGGTCCTCAATGAAATTGATTGTTTTTCAGCATATAAAAAGGGTTAATTATTTTTACTGGTACTAATAATTGTTTACATTATATGTGATGTGTGAACCAAATTCAGCAAAACAAATTTGGGTTGGTATTGATTTTTATAAATAGTTACAGATGAATCCGTTAGTGCCCAATGGGGGGGGGGGGGTTCCATGGACCCTCCTAATTAACTCATTAAACGGCCTTGGCCGATTTTTATTATTTTGGTATGAAAAGAAGCGCATTTAAAAGTCAGGACAATTACAAAAAAAAGTCGGCGCAAAAATCCCAGCGCCCACAAGAGGCAGCGCGAAACCAATTTGGAGGGTCCCTAGGAACCCCCCCTTGCGTCACTTAAAGTGTTAAGATTAGTTAGATTTTCTTGTGCTGTCAACTGCGAACATTTTGTACATTTTCTTAACCTGAAAGAACATTGGATTAAAAGTCCAAAATTCGAGGGTTGACAACAGAAGGACGTAACTTCAAACTGAAAAGAAATAAAAGAATTTCTTTAATTATGCTGTTCATAATTAAAACTTTTCCTTTGTCTATAATGTTTGATACGTACCATATATAGCTGTATGAGATGTTGAAATTTGAGTAATGAATAGATTGTAGAAATATTAAACATAGCATTTCTCAAAAGCAGTAAGTATTACAGCAGAATTACAAAATTCTTTTTAATATTTCTTTCAGTTTGAGTTACGTTCCTTTCGTTTTCAACCTTCGAATATGCCCGACCTCAAAATGTTTGTTCTTAATATAGAAGATTATAAAGGGACATTAATGGCATGAAAAAAATTGACATGATGAAAGGACCCTACGGAAATCACTTCCAAGAGTTTGAAAATAATTTGGATGTTTACATTCTGTAAAAAACAGTAAAAAACAGGAAGAGTTCCAGGGGAGGTGGCCTTTGTGGCAATTTCTGGAACAAAAATGCAAGGTGTTCATATCCATGGACAGAAATTACAGTGTTATCTAGCATGTTTTGCGACAAACAATTCAAAGCATTCAGACGAGGATTCAGGCTTTTTACTTTAGGCTTGTAGTCAAATATTGATCTGGCAAGTGAAAGATGGATTAGCCCGGGATTAGCACATATACCAATAGCATATTGGTCTGCGAGCGGATGACAACCTGTTTTTCAAGTTTGGTAATGCTGGCAGTAATACAGCATCATTGGCCAGAAATTGCCCAACAAAAATGCCACCCCTGGAACTCTTTCTGTTTGACTGTTTTTACAGAATTAAACATCCAACTGTTTTCTAAAAACTCGTGGAAGGAGATTTCAGTAAGGGTCCTTTTCATTTACGTCATTTTTTTCATGCCCATGATTGTCCCTTTAAGTATAGGAGTGGTTTATTATTTCCTGGCTGTTTGAGAAGGCATCCAGTCTCTCAGTAGAAAACC